>CM044011.1:42059666-42257166 GCA_024085815.1 Flaveria linearis
ATGGTATTATAGAAATTTAAAAAACTAAACTAATTTCTCTTTCTTATTAAAAATTAATTATATTACATTTCTCTCTCTCAACTACATTTTTTAAATCTAGCTATTTTTTAAAAGCAAAATTTATTAATGAAATTATAATTAAATTTTTTATTAATATAGAAATAATAAAGTAACAAAACTTTTATATAATATTAAATTTTCGAAAACATTAAAACTTTTTGAAATAAAATATTTTAAATTGGACCTTTTAATAATAATATAAAAAGATAAAATTTTCTAAAATAAATCTTATTAAAACAATCAGAATAACTAAAAACTAGGGCTTTTAATAAACAGATTTTTACAAAAACAATTTTTATAAAAAATATTTAAATTAATATTTAAAAATAAACTATGTAGATAAGAGAGTTAAAAAAATAGTATAATTGTTCTATTTCTTAAACTATTACTATATATAATTTTAATCATATCTTATTTTAAAATATCATGTTGTAACTCTTTGTGTTTATTATTAACTATAATCTGTTTAATAAATGGATTTTTAACATATCTATCTATCTATGTACCTATCTATTTATCTAACTATCTATAATAAAAAAAAGTTTAAGTGTAAGGCCCCGTTCCCGGGCATCTCACAGTTGGTCATTCACAGCAGTAATTAAAATAAACATTATAGATTTACAAATTTAAGCAGCGGAATTAATTTAACAAAAGCCATTCATTTCATTATCAACACTGTTGCTAAGCCATCCACCTTAGTTTAATAAGTTTACAAAAGAATAATTTAACTGCATTACAAAGCAACAGTGATTTCTATTGAGAATGGATGCCAGTCTTTTCCCGCCGAGTAGCTTCACCCTCGTGCCATCCTCGGCAATAATTACCTGCTAACTGAAAATATATAAAAGTCAGCGTTGCTGAGTGAGCTCTAGTTTTATACGTAATAAAATACTTTCTATGTGTTGTATATGAAAATACTCTTTCTGTAAAATACAACTCTGTACTGTATATGCGAGCACGCATTAACTGTATGAACGAATATTATCCGTTCTCTGTACTGTATGCCTTGTCTGTAAACTTTTAACTTTATGTTTCACTGTCCGTATCGACCAATGGGCAATGCCCCAACTATATGCGCGATGGAAAACGGGTGATGGGCCATCTATATCCCTCGAAAGGGTCAACTATATCTCCCGAAAGGGTCAACTGTATCCCCCGAAAGGGTCAACCATATCCCCGAAAAGGTCAACTGTATCCCTCGAAAGGGCTCTATGTACTATGTACAAGGTTGACCCAATCACCTAGGGCACGCTACAATGGTCCTACCAATCTCAATTGATTGACCCTGTGTGCATAAAGTGTAGCTAACCCGCAACACAGTTGAGCTAACGACAACACGGTCGTGTCCCTCCTATAAGCTTCCAAGACTTGTTAACATTTTATTAATGTTCCTCTTCTTTTCTTTATTGCTGTTTCATTTTATTATTACGATATACTTTACGTTACGATAATAACATAGCACGTAAAGTCACATACTATAAGTAATAATAGTAGTAGCAATAACTATAATAAGGAACAATCATATGTAATCATATCATGCATGGAACATCATCATTAATAAGCCCTTAGTCAACCTCGGTCAAAACCCTAAAGCACGGACTCCTAGAAAATTCTGTAAAAATTTCTAAGTGTTTAGGCGCATGAGAACTATTTGGGCGCATGAGCCCTGTTCAGGCTTTTCATCACTATGTAGGTTCACCAGCCTACACTTAGAAACATTTTCACCTTAGGCGCCTGAGCTATTCAGGCGCATGAGCACTGTTGGGGTATATGAGATTACTGTTTGGGCACATGAGCCCTGTGTGGGCGTAAGAACCTACTTGGAATATTTCTAAGCCAAGTTTTGGGCACATGAGGTTACTGTTTGGGCACATCATCTCACACTTAGGCTTTTAAGCCTATTTTTCAGGCGTAAGAGCCCTGTTTGGGCACATGACCTTACCTAACACTTTTCTGTCATTTTCAGGCACATGAGTACTGTTGAGGCTTATGAGCCTTATCTAGGCCTATGGACCTTCTGTTCAAACGTATTTCTAGTATGTTTGCAACCCAAACATCAAACCTAACTGTTCTAAGCTTAATATGCCTGTTCTAAACATGAATAACCTATAAGCATTTCAAAATCCACATATAACATGCACAATGCATACGGGTAAACATACATGAACATTATAAAAACCATTTTCTTACATTTTCAGCCCCAAAGCTTTAAAACAAGAGAAAACCAGGGTCTAGAAACTCACCTGATACAACTTGGGTGTTTCTTCCTTTCCAACCCGCTTGCAATGAGTTCAAACACCTAAAAACAACACCAACACACACACCCGAGCACAATCACAAGCACATAAGCATGTAACCGGGATAAAACCCGTCATAAACATGTAAAAACCACGAATTCTTACCTCGAATTCGTTCACTTCTCTTCTTCTTCTACAAGACCAAGAGTTTCTCTGCTCTCTCTCTCTCTAGAACCGAAGAAGATGATGAAGTGAAAAGAGTGTGGGCGGCCATGCCCACCTTTACACCAACTTTTCAAAGATTTTTGTCCTTTTTACACTTTGGTCCTTCCACTTAGACCTTATAGTTTTTCTTTCTTTTATTTATTATTTATTATTTTATAACCGGGTGTTACAAGTCCACCCCCTTATATAGGTTTCGTCCCCGAAACCTGTTATTTCTCAAACAGATTGAGGATAATGCTGCCTCATCTCCTCCACAGTCTCCTATGTGGATTCGGATCCCTTCCGGTGCTTCCACTGTACACGCACAAGAGGAACCACTTTATTCCTTAATCTCCATTCCTTACGATTAATGATCTCCACCGGTTGCTCCACGTAGTTTAGTCGTTCATCTACTTCGATGTCCTCCAGTGGTACAATCACATCCTCGTCTGCTAAACACTTCCGTAGATGAGATACATGGAATGTCGGGTGAATTGCACTTAACTCATCCGGTAACTCCAGTCTATATGCCACTTCTCCTACTCGAGCAATGATTCGAAAAGGGCCTATGTATCTTGGGCTCAGCTTGCCCCGCTTCCTGAATCTGATAATTCCCTTCCAAGGTGAGACCTTCAGCATAACTCGGTCGCCAACCTTGAACTCTATTGGTCTTCGCCTCTTGTCAGCATACGACTTTTGTCTATCTTTCGCCGCCTTCATGAAGGCTTTGATCTTTTCCAACTTCTCAGTCGTAGCTTCGATAACCTCGACACCTCCCAGCTCTTTCTGCCCAATGTCTCCCCAACATACGGGTGTCCTACATCTCCTACCATATAGCATCTCGTATGGTGGCATACCAATGCTGGCATGATAGCTATTGTTGTACGAGAATTCAGCTAACGGTAAGTGGTCATCCCAACTTCCTCCAAAATCAATCACGCATGCTCGAAGCATGTCTTCCAGTGTCTGAATAGTCCTTTCTAACTGAACATCAGTTTGAGGATGATATGCTGTACTAATGTGTAGCCTCGTCCCCATTGCATCATGGAATCTCCTCCAAAACTTCGACGTAAACCGGGTGTCACGATCCGACACAATGGACGCCGGCACACCATGATGAGCCACAATCTCCTTGATGAATAGATCCACGAGCCTCTCAGAAGAATACGTCTCTCGGATCGGTAAGAAGTGAGCACTCTTTGTTAGTCGGTCGACAATCACCCAGATAGTATCACATCCCCTCGACGTGCGAGGCAGCTTAGTAATAAAGTCCATGGTGATATGCTCTCGCTTCTATTCGGGTATGTCCAACGGTTGGATCTTCCCGTATGGTTTCTGATGTTCCGCCTTCACTTGTAGGCAAGTAAGGCACTTACTCACGTACTCCGCCACGTCAAGTTTCATGCCCGGCCACCAGTAATCTTTCTTCATATCGTGATACATCTTAGTAGCACCGGGGTGAATGGAGTATCGAGTCTTATGGGCCTCGTCCATAATATTTCCACGTAGATCCCCGTATCGA
The DNA here is from genome assembly GCA_024085815.1 of Flaveria linearis. Classification (NCBI taxonomy): domain Eukaryota; kingdom Viridiplantae; phylum Streptophyta; class Magnoliopsida; order Asterales; family Asteraceae; genus Flaveria; species Flaveria linearis. The sequence goes on from CM044011.1 coordinate 42,063,690, forward strand.
GGAATCCACATTCGCCCGAATCGGGTCTTAACACCAAGAGTGTTCTCACCCAATTCCGTAACTAGACCTCTCATTCTTTCGGAGTTAAGACGATCTTCTTTCAAGGCCTCGTCTTGAAACTCCTTAACATGTGTCATCACGTCGGAGGTCATGATTAACTGATAAGCCCTCACCCAAATCGGCTCGGGTCTCTCCTTCTGGCTAAGGGCATCTGCCACCACGTTGGCCTTACCCGGATGGTAATGGATTTCGCAATCATAATCCTTTATGAGCTCCAACCATCGCCTCTGCCTCATGTTCAGGTCCTTTTGCTCGAAGAAGTACTTCAAGCTTTTGTGGTCTGTGAAGATGGTGCACTTAGTCTCGTATAGATAGTGTCATCAAATCTTCAACGTGAAAACCACCACAGCTAATTCTAGATCGTGCGTGGGATAGTTGACCTCGTGGGTTTTCAGTTGTCGAGATGCGTAGGCTATTACCCTTCCACGTTGCATTAATACGCAACCTAGCCAAGAGTAGGATGCATCCGAATATACCACTAAGTCTTCACTCCCATCGGGTAATGTCAAGACAGGAGCTTATGTTAGTCTCGTCTTCAACTCCTCAAAGGCACTCTCCTGCTCTCGACCCCACACGAACTTCACATCCTTGCGAGTCAACTTAGTCAAAGGTGAGGCTATCTTGGAGAAGTCTTGAATAAATCTTCTGTAGTAGCCCGCCAATCCCAAGAAGCTACGAATCTCGGATGGCGTCTTTGGTGACTTCCATTGTATCACAGCCTCAACCTTTGCTGGGTCCACCATGATTCCCTCTGTATTTACCACGTGACCCAGAAATTGCACCTCGCGTAGCCAAAAAGCACACTTGGAGAACTTAGCATACAGTTTCTCCTTTATCAAAGTCTCTAACACTTCCCGAATGTGACCGGCATGCTCTTCTTCGCTTTTTGAATAAATCAGGATATCATCAATGAACACAATCACTGATTTATTTAACATTGGCCAACACACTCGATTCATTAAATCTATAAAAGCAGCTGGCGCATTGGTTAAACCAAAGGACATAACGAGAAACTCATAGTGTCCATAACACGTACGAAAAGCTGTTTTAGGAATGTCCTGATCCTTCACTTTCAATTGATGGTAGCCAGATCGAAGATCTATCCTCGAGAACTAACTGGCACCTTGGAGCTGGTCGAACAAGTCGTCAATCCTTGGTAACGGATACCGATTCTTTATCGTCAGCTTGTTCAGCTCACGGTAGTCGATACACATTCTCATGCTACCGTCCTTCTTTTTCACGAATAAACCGGAGCACCCCAAGGAGAGATACTCGGTCTGATGAAACCCTTATCAAGCAATTCTTGCAGTTGCTCCATTAACTCCTTCATCTCAGTCGGAGCTAATCGATACAGTGCCTTGGCGACAGGTTGGGCGACAGGTTGGGCACCAGGTATCAAATCAATTTGAAATTCAATTTCGCGATCCGGTGGCACACCTGATAGGTCCTCTGGAAATACATCGGGAAAGTCACACACCACTGGCACATCGGACAATTGGGGTGTCGGCGTGTCCACATCTTTCACGTAGGCCAAATAAGCACTACATCCATGCCTCATGAACTTTCCTGCCACCGCCATCGAAATCACTTTCGGAATCGTCGTAACCCGATCGCCGTATATTGTCACCAGACTTCCGTCCGGCGCCGTCAGTTTAATCATCTTCTTACGACATACGATATTCGCTTCTTAAATTGCTAACCAATCCATCCCTAGTACCACATCAAATCCACCTAGGGGCATCACATGTAACCTAGCAGCAAACCTATGACCTTCTAATTCTATGGCACAGTCTTCTACCACATCAATAATTCTAGTGGACTTACCGATAGCAGTTTCTACATCGAATGGTGCACTTATCTTTCTACTACTAACGGGCGACTTAGCAGAGAAAGTATTGGAAATAAAACTCCGGCTAGCACCAGAATCAAACAATACAGAGGCATAAGTTTGGTTTACTAGGAACATACCTGACACAACATCGGGGTCAGCTCTAGCTTCCTCCTGGGTCATAGTGTAAGCTCTAGCACCTGCCCTCTGCCCTCCTTCTTCCGGCTTCTTATTCCCCGCTCTCGATCTCTCCACCCTTGGCTTCTTACAGTCTCTAGCGATATGGCCAGGCTGGCCACAACTGAAGCATACGTTCATCCCCATTCTGCACTCACCGGTATGCTCCCTTCCGTATTTGCCGCACCTCTTGGGTCCCGAGCTTAATGACCCCACCCTATGGTCATCCATTCTCATCTTCTTATTGTTCGGGGTGAAACCACCCCGCCTAAACCTCTTCCCATTCCAATTCCGGTCACCACCACCGGCTTTCTTCACCTCCACCACCGTCACTTCCCTCTCATCATAGAGCCTCCCAGCCAAATCCACTGCCGACCTTAAAGTGCTTGGTCGAGCAGCGATCAAATGCCTGCGAATGTCAGCTGGCAGTCCCTGAATGTACCGGTTAATCTTTCGAGACACCGGCGTTACTTGATCCGGCACCAGTCTTTCCATCTCATTGAATTTGGTGGTGTACTGCTGGTAGGTCATGGTTCCCGCCTTGAGTTGCAGGAACTCCCTCTCGATCCTGTCCAGTTCCCAATGAGAAGCAGTAGGTCATGGTTCCCGCCTTGAGTTGCAGGAACTCCCTCTCGATCCTGTCCAGTTCCCAATGAGGACAAAACTCCTCGATTACCAGCTTCTTTAACTCTTTCCATCGCATTTTCCCGATGGTCCTGGTACCCTAAGCTTGGACGATGTTGTCCCACCAACATAGTGCTGAGTCTGTAAAGGAGTGGGTGGCAAACTTCACCTTCTAATCCTCCCGGCACTAGCTAATCTCGAGTACCGCTTCCATCTCCCTCATCCAATGGTGAGCGGCAACAGCATTCCCGTTGCCATCGAAGGTCGGGGGCCTGCACCTCTGAAATGCCCCAAAGTTGCACCCCTTAGCCGTCACCCCTGCCGAATCGTCCTCCTCGTCATCGGACAATACTGTCTCCGGCTCCGGCCGTTCCTCCTCCCCTTTGCTTCCTTTGTTCGCTGATCCCTTCCAATTCCCCTTCTCCTTTCTCTCCTCGCTTCTCACAGCCCTAATGACTTCAGTCACCACAGACGGTAAAACTGTCTCATGACCTGGTGTACTTCATCAGCAATCGCCTCCCTAGCTGAGGCGTTAAGGCTGGCATTCTCATTCTCCTCACTCCGACCATGAACCTCAGGGTTTCCATGAGTCGTCTCAGGAGCCTTAGCACTGCTCCTAGTCGCACGCGGTCGACCTCTTCCTCTAGAAGCCTTGGAAGATTTCTTCCCAGCCATTTCCTAAGCACTATAAGATTCAAACACTAACATGGTCATTCAAGGTAGTGGCTTAGTTTATGTCTAGTATAGTAAGTCCCTAATTACAGTGGCCAGTTGTGATTAGCCACTTACTTTACTTTTCACACCCCAAGCATTTCCTATCCTAGCTACATCAGTATCTAAATCTACTAAGATCACATAAGTAAAATAGCACACGCATATAATTCTGGTTAACTTTAAGAAAAGAAATACCTGATGGCACGTAGCTACTCGGGCTGACATCCCTCCTTCTGTCTCATTTTCAATTTAAGTTTAGGTTTCTTTTGAAAATATTTACCCATTTCACTTAAACTTTGGCTCTGATACCAACTTGTAAGGCCCCGTTCCTGGGCACCTCACAGTTGGTCATTAACAGCAGTAATTAAAATAAACATTATAGATTTACAAATTTAATTAGCGGAATTAATTTAACAAAAGCCATTCATTTCATTATCAAAACTGTTGCTAAGCAATCCACCTTGGTTTAATTAGTTTACAAAAGAATAATTTAAATGCATTACAAAGCAACAGTGATTTCTATTGAGAATGGATGCCAGTCTTTCCCTGCCGGGTAGCTTCACCCTCATGCCATCCTCAGCAATAATTACCTGCCAACTGAAAATGTATAAAAGTCAGCGTTGCTGAGTGAGCTCTAGTTTTATACGTAATAAAATACTTTCTATGTGTTGTATATGAAAATACTCTTTCTGTAAAATACAACTTTGTACTGTATATGCGAGTACGCATTAACTGTATGAACGAATATTGTCCGTTCTCTGTACTGTATGCCTTGTCCATAAACTTTTAACTTTATGTTTCACTGTCTGTATGGACCAATGCGCAATGCCCCAACTATATGCGCAATCGAAAACGGGTGATGGGCCATCTATATCCCTCGAAAGGGTCAACTATATCCCCCGAAAGGGTCAACTGTATCCCCGAAAGGGTCAACTATATCCCCTAAAAGGGTCAACTGTATCCCTCGAAAGGGCTCTATGTACTATGTACAAGGCCGACCCAGTCACCCAGGGCACGCTACAAAGGTCCTGCCAATCTTAATTGATTGACCCTGTGTGCATAAAGGGTAGCTAACCCGCAACATAGTTGAGCTAACGACAACACGGTCGTGTCCCTCCTATAAGCTTCCAAGACTTGTTAACATTTTATTAATGTTCCTCTTCTTTTCTTTATTGCTGTTTCACTTTATTATTACGATATACTTTACGTTACGATAATAACATACCACGTAAAGTCACATACTATAAGTAATAATAGTAGTAGCAATAACTATAATAAGGAACAATCATAAGTAATCATATCATGCATGGAACATCATCATTAATAAGCCCTTAGTCAACCTCGGTGAAAACCCTAAAGCACGGACTCCCAGAAAATTCTGTAAAAATTTCTAAGTGTTTGGGCGCGTGAGAACTATTTGGGCGCATGAGCTCTGTTCAGGCTTTTCATCACTATGTAGGCTCACCAGCCTACACTTAGAAACATTTTCACCTTAGGCGCCTGAGCTATTCAGGCGCATGAGCACTGTTGGGGTATATGAGGTTACTGTTCAGGCACATGAGCCCTGTGTGGGCGTAAGAACCTACCTGGAATATTTCTAAGCCAAGTTTTGGGCACATGAGGTTACTGTTTGGTCACATCATCTCACGCTTAGGCTTTTAAGCCTATTTTTCAGGCGTAAGAGCCCTGTTTGGGCACATGACCTTACCTAAAACTTTTCTAAGTTATTTTCAGGCACATGAGTACTGTTGAGGCTCATGAGCCTTATCTAGGCCTATGGACCTTCTGTTCAAACGTATTTCCAGTATGTTTGCAACCCAAACATCAAACCCAACTGTTCTAAGCTTAATATGTCTGTTCTAAACATGAATAACCTATAAGCATTTCAAAATCCACATATAACATGCACAATGCATACGGGTAAACATACATGAACATTATAAAAACCATTTTCTTACATTTTCAGCCCCAAAGCTTTAAAACAAGAGAAACCGAGGTCTAGAAACTCACCTGATGCAACTTGGGTGTTTCTTCCTTTCCAACCCGCTTGCAATGAGTTCAAACACCTAAAAACAACACCAACACACACACCCGAGCACAATCACAAGCACATAAGCACATAAGCATGTAACCGGGATAAAACCCGTCATAAACATGTAAAAACCACGAATTCTTACCTCGAATTCGTTCACTTCTTCTTCTTCTACAAGACCGGGAGTTTCTCTGCTCTCTCTCTAAAACCGAAGAAGATGATGATGTGAAAAGAGGGTGGGCGGCCATGCCCACCTTTACACCAACTTTTCAAAGATTTTTGTCCTTTTTACACTTTTGGTCCCTCCACTTAGACCTTATGGTTTTTCTTTCTTTTATTTATTATTTTTTTTATAACCGGGTGTTACATTAAGATGAGATATGACACAATTGTAAGCATCTTCATACTAAATTTCTCATTTTCTCTATTATTAATAATAATATTAATTACTAATATTTTTAATTGTATCATTTTCAAATTAGAAAATTTATCATTTAATTATTAAAAACCTATTTTTATATTAAAAACTCACTTTTAGAACTAAAAGTTTTATAAAATACAGATACAACAAACTATTTTCTATAAAATATTCCTTTTTCTTAAAACAAAGTATTTAAAAAACCATAATTTATTATAAAATAAAAGTTTAGAAAATAGATTATTATTTATTTACTTAAAGTAACTATTTATACATAATTATAATCATATTTATCTTCAATCATGATTTTATAATTCATAAATTTTAATTACTAATAATTTAATATTTTATTTTTTCAACCCGTGTAATACACGGGGTAGTAACCTAGTACAAAATATTTAAAACAAGTGTTTTTAAATAATTATTTAAAGTTCTAACTCATACATAATTTCATTGATATCTTATCTTAATATATCATATTATAATTAATAAAATTTTATTATTAAGGTTTTAATATTTTATTTATTTAACGCGTATACACACAGGTACTAACTTAGTCTATATCTATATACTAGTGGGAATACCCGCGCGTTGCTGCGGTTTAGTTCAGTGTTAGTATGTTCAAATGTTTTATTTTCTCAGCAGATTTGGTTTGAAACGAGAAATGCTGGGTTGATCAACTAACACTTTTTTGTCTTCCTCATAAAAGAACTATAAATATGAATGTAGCTATGATGACATTACGATGATAGTAATCTAAGTTTTTGATATAGCGACTTATGAGGTTATGGATGGCTTTCAACTTGTTTGACCCGTTTCAAATCAGATGCCTGCAAGATTTTGAAAGGTAAACTTAATGAACTTTGCAAAAGTAAATCATATAGCTGAAAATCAAGAAACGGTACACAAAAACTACCAATGAAGGTACTGATACAGAGTAAAATTAAGATGTAAAGAAGGATATTTATTACCTTAGAAGAATTAGCCAAAGATTGAAGATAATGTTCATTCCCTGGACACTGATATATCATATATAATCACAAGCATTGGTATTTCTAAGATTATGCTTAAACTTCGGCATACTTCAGACATACAAAGCAAACAAATGATATTACATATAGAAATAACTATTATACCTGATCCACTGCCTTTTGGAAACACAAATCCCATAAGTAGAAATTGTGAGATCAAGAATTTTGTTGGCAACATAATTTAATTGAATAATCAATAAACATCTAAAGGTTTAATATGTTCAAATTCATTCTTTAACCATGTGCAGGTAATCTGTAGCGAATGTGCAGGTAATCTGTAGCGAATGTGCAGCTAATCTATAGCGAATATGCAACCAATTTTCAGCAAATTGCAGCCTATTTACAACGGGTCAAGTGACCAATCTTAACTAAGACATATTCCATCAAAATTCCAGCCAATGAGAAGCTAATTTGCAACGAACATGTAGTCAATTTTCAGCAATTTTATGATCATTTGATACGGGTCAAGTGACCAAACTTAATCAATACTAATTCCATCAAAATTCCTGCCAATGTGCAGCTAATTTATAGCGAATATGCAGTCAATTTTCAGCAATTTGCAGGCTATTTACTATGGGTCAAGTGAAACTTGATTAATAATAATTTCATCAAAAGTGCAGTCAATGTGCAGTTGATTTGCAATGAATATGGAGCCAATTTTCACCAAATACCCCAACAGGCCACACAACTACTTTTTTCTTCAATTTGGTTGTTTGTCGTGGTCATGCTTACTTTTACACCAATATAAAACATTGACTTAATTGTATCATTCATAGTATCTTTTTAATGATCATGGTTTTATGATCCATTTGTCAAAGAATAACCCAAATAAACTTTTCCACCATCACACAGTGGCTTTTTTCAACCATTAAGCAACCATAATTGCATCAATTAAAATCCATTTGTCAAAGAATAACTCAAATACCATAAAACTACAGATGCTCAATTCAAATGACATAAACAAATCATACAGAAAAATGGTAAACATATAATTCTTGCTAATCGATTCAACACCAACCATTACTTAGAAGGAAAAAACTTAATCCAATACTAACGTTTTAAAACTTGAGTACCAAAATCAAATTCACACAGCCATTACTTAGTAGCCCCATAACGAACCCTATATAGAGTTCACAAAACAAAATTTATGTCAAGGAAAAGCATGACCAGAATTATGGTGAATTTGACATCCACATTTTGAGAAAATTTTTATATGTGATTCGAAAGATCGAAGATGGTAATGTTGTAAATAAGAAGCGTCTAATGAAATAGCATGAGATCATAACCAGCTGACTTTTCCTAACATTCTAATTATTATCAAATCTACCAATATAAAAAGATGCACAAACATGTGAAAATGCATACCAATAAATTTTGAGGCTTGATATCGCAGTGACACACTCCAATACTACCATAAATGTAGGCCAGGGCTCTAAAAATCTGCAACATAACCAAACAAAAGATATATTTTATTAATATATCATTCACTAATTTTCAAATAAAATTGGCAGTGAAGAAACTATACAAATATAAGATTAAGATAAAAGTGATAAAGTAAACAAATCTTTACAGGTTGAGAGAACTTGCAAATTAGTGAACCTGAACATTAAAAGTTGAAATCAAACAAAGAAAATATATTGTTACCCGGTAACTGTATAGTTTCACATAGATCATGGGCATCCTTTGATTCATCTTGTTGTTGTGTCTAATCACATAAAATGCTTCAAAGATAGAATAAATAAGTCTTAAAAGACACATGTAAAATATAAAAGACACTTGTAATCATATATTGCTAAAAAAATTATGTATCAACACAATTGAAAGTTTTAAAAAGAAATAACTCAAATTTCACGTAAAAATCTGCATATTTTTTCAGCATATTCTAGTTCACCATCTGATATTCGCCCAATTGCCAACCTCATCAACTCTCCAGTTAAGTCAGCAAGCTAAAGTAAAAAAATCAAACTTATTGCATACTGAATTTGCAAATTAAAATATTACATATATCACTTTTTTACCAGTTAAAACTTACCCCAAATATATAGTCAAGGATATTAATTTGCAAAGGCTCAAATGAAGGATCACTCAGTGTAACAACATTGCATTTATCTCATCAAGATTCAATAGGGTACCAGAAGTGCAGAATTTACATAATGTTGCAGCTTCAATATATTATTGTATCTGCACAGCAGAGGAAGGACTTTTATTTAAAAGAAACAATGCAACAATTTAATTTATGAAACTTAGGCTAAAATGTAAAAAAGATGTTACCCCGGGAGAGTATGCACGTCTTAGCATCCAAACGAACATCACCAACCTGCAATAGCACAATGTTATGCACAAATGAACGTATTAGAGGTCATCATAAATTCTTTATCTTGGCATGAGTTAGGTGATTGTTTGAAGCATTGTACAAGTTGGTATAAAGCATCTCGAATGCAAAAGGTGACCATCATCAACAATTTGATTACATATTTAAAATTAGCAAAAGGAAAGGAAAGTTGATTTAATAGTCCTGGTCCTCCTGGATGAAGTAAGTTGATCTTAGTGGCGGTGCTTGAACATTATCGTAAGGGGGCGAGGGCCGAGGGCAAAATTAATATTTGATTACACTACCGGACTAAAAGCACAATCATTTGGAACCGTCTTCGGCTTCCTGTTTGCTAAAGAAAACAACCATCTAGTGTCAATGATACCAAGTTGATCAAATGTAATGCCTCTAGATGGTATGCCCTATGCTGCATATAACTGAACAGATTCAGGATCTTGAGGTTTTATTTTTCAAAACTAATGATATTATATGTTGGTTAGTTTCCGTAATTGAAGAGTTCTATTTGATGTTCTTGTTTGCCTTTTATGACTCATAAGATAAACCCTTGTTTTACTTGCTAACTTTTTTATTGATTTGTTAATTACTTACAAATGGAGGGTTTATATTCAGAGTTTCAGACACATTGCAAGACCCATAAGGTACTTGTGAAGTGAGAAGAAGCAGAGCCATTAAAGGTTCTTGATAGGGTTCCAAAGTTGGCTTCTTTCTGAGACCTTGGGAAAACTTTTTTTCTTTTTAAATTTTAAGGCTCACTCAAGAAAGCCCATCACTTGTTTAGATAGATTAAACTCCTACAGGTATCTTGCTTTTAACTTTCATCATAGTGCAAGTCCACCACTTGTTTTCATAACGTACCATTACAACTAAAGATTTGTAGCATTGTTCTCCCTTTATTTTGTATGTTTAAATATCAGGCATGCCATATCCACTTTAAGTTAACTGTGGTGAATAAATTTAGTTTTGTAACTTATGTGACAACATTGATATTTTGTAGTCTATACTTGAGACAACCAACATTGATAAAATCAACCAAACAGAACCTCAGAAACACATATCAGCAACAAACAAGGTAATCTACAAATCAAACATTAAACACAAGCGAATGGTAACAAAATTAGAGAACTAAGAAGATAAAATCAACAAAACAGAACCTCAGAACACAGTACAGCAACAAACAAACTAATCTACGAATCAAACATTGAACATAAGCGAATAGGAAGAACGCGTACCTGAAAACGCACGCAAGAAAACCTAAATGATTGAAGGAAGCGTTCGGTTCACTGATTCACAAATTACAGAGATAGTGAGCCAGTCAGGCAGTGCTGACATGGACGCGTTGTCCCCCATCCCGCTGGAGATGGTCTAAGTAACATATATATTGCCAAAATTAGAACAAGCTCAACATAAAATTGGCATTCAATTGGGACCATCACATAGAGTACCTATTATAATTCTATCATGCTGATGTAGCAAATTTTCATTTGATGGACGATGTAATTCATTACTAAACAATTTTGGTCAAATGTTTAAATTAGATTCTATATTAAGCAGGCACTCAGGCAGGGCATTTTTAGGAGTACGAATTAACTGCTTGATTGCTTCATGAAGTTTGTGGAAATGGTGAATGTTCAGAAACCAAATTGAAAAGGTAAAGGCATATTCAACAAGAAGCAACACAGCTTCAAGAGCAGTACCTTGTGCGTAAAAACAAGTACAGTAAAAGCAACTCACCATGGGAAGAACCGAAGCAAACCGTCTCTCCATCACTCTTTAATACACAAGTTCTACCATCAATCTCACAAGATCTACAAAACGGCCTCATCAACGTCAATTCGTTCCTGATATCAATAAACCACCTCGTTGGCACTGAGATCGTCGTAATATCCTCGTAACTCGCCGGAATATCCCCGAACGGAATCCACACCGTCCGCACAGCGTACACCGAGTGATTCACGCTCCCTAAGCAAGGAAACGGGAGCATCGGCACCGTCTGAAACGTGATTTAATTTGGCATCAGCAGCGGCAGAAGTAGAAGTAGAAGAAGATGAAGAAGAACAATAATGCCTTCGATTTGCAATCGGAACCGCCATTGATTTCAGCTTCTGTGTTGAAGTTCCTTTCATGAATCCAATTGCTATTCTTCTCATCATCTTTCAACAATTTCAGCTGCAAGTGGTGGTGTTGTTCTTGCAGTGGGAGTGAAGAGTGGAACTGAAGTGATGGCCATTAAAGGGGAAGGGGTTGAAAGGCCGGAGGGTGAGCCGATGAGGCGGAGGTGAGGCCGGAAACTCAAGGGGCGCGTCTTACATACATGGTGAAATGACAAAAGTGGCCATCCAATATGTTTTATATAGTAATAGAGATATAATAAATACTAAATTTTGGGACTCTTGGCATATTATAGGAGTACCTCTTTGTCACTTGACATTCTATGATGCTTTATCTCTTTTTGAAATAAAAATTTGATATTGGTAAATATTTTTTAGAGCGCATCCGCCTATTATCATGATTTAAGGTTTATCAACAAGTCTCAATCCTCAACCTTGTTGGGCACAACCTTTTTTATCGATCGTAAGAGCAAAAAAATAGATGAAGGAATCAGATTATGGAACAAGATATTCGACAAACAAAAACTTCTGTTAATTTGTAAATTGCATACCATAACCCATGTATATAAGCCCTTGTTTAGCCTAAACAAAACCCATAAATACTATGACACAAACTTTAATTTATATAATCTAAAATTAAATAATATAAACTCCATCAAACCTCAACAAATAAGATTAACATACTAAGAATAAAAGACTCATTAAGCTAATATATAATCGTACTAAATAATCTTCAGGAAATCACAAATCCCATCAAAACTCAACAATATTGAATTAACTATCAAACATGTTCAATTTAACCCCTTCAACTTTCAAATTGACCTCTTATAAGATTAAATCCAACATTGTCCCTTAATCTTGAAACCCACCCATTTATTCTTCATTGTATTATCAAACCATCATCATATTGTGCAGGATAACCCATTTCTTCTCTCTCTTTCTCCTTATCCTTTCATATGCTACACTCAAATTTAAAGTGACCAAATTTGTCATATTCAAAATATCTAAAACTACTTTTATCTCTAATTGCAACACCCTTTTGATGACCTCTTCCAAAACCACTTCCTTGACCTTCATGTCCTTTCTAGAATCCTAACTTTTAGAATCACCAAATCTTTTAGTCATATGTTTTAATCCTTCGAACAACTTTTTCAAAAGGCATCTTGTCAACATGTGAATATTATTCTATAAAAGCTATGATTGGTTTGAATTTTCTTGGAACCAAGTTAATACATTTCCTTACAATCACCTTGTCCATATTTTATTAGAACCAAGACTTTTAAACTTTTCTCTCATTCCACTCAACTTACGTTCAAACTCATCCACAATTTCATTCTCTTTCATCATGAATATCTCTAGCTCGTTTCATAAAGTCGGTAGACATGTTCTCCAAGCCCGATCCATAATAAACTAATTACGTCAACCCAACTACCTATGAAAACATTAAACTCACAATCTATTAAGAACAGAGCCGGACCGGATAGCGAACCGGTTAGTTTAGACCCGTCGGACCGATTGAACCAAATATAAGAACCGAACGACGTCATAAAAATACTAAGATACACACACACACACATATATATACATATATATACGAATATATATATATCAAGTTAATAAAAATTATATAAAAATAATATATGTTTGATGTAGATTTGCATTTTTAATAAACTATAAAGACTTAATTATATAAAATAAGGATTTTAGAAACTAAATTAATCAAAAAATAAGATTTTAATGACAATTTTTTTTAAATATTGAAATCCGAGTCGGGCCATGCAGTTCGGTATGACACTACAGTATGGACCATACTAGCAGGAAACCCGCGCGATGCGACGACAACAATATACATCGCGATACTTGTTTTCCATTAGTTTATCAATATTCTCTTGATATATTGTATACTACTTCTGTTAGTTTCTTTTTCGTAGCAATGGTATCGTCTATCTATGTAATGTTATCTCAATTAAATAATCATGCACGAATTTAAAAATAAAAATCCAAACACACAAGTTATGAAATATTAGTCATGAACATAGCAATTTTAAAAAAAATATTTATATCAACTATATAGTTCAACAACCATTTTTCATCACTCGTTAGTCTTACATATCTCATAAACTCGTATATTGATTCGACCATTGTTCTTTATCAAAACTAATACCGGAAGTCTCATGTATCAAAATCGATACGGAGGTTATTTGTTGTTTCATAATTCGTTGATGAATCACAGCTAGATCCAATATTCTTCTTAAGTCTGCTTAGTTGTTAAGTGTTAATTAACTTGTTCCTTGTGTTTAGGCAACATTAAAAAAAATTAATATATGAACCAAATCAACATTTTAAACACAAAGATCTAATATATTTCAATGATCCAACTCAATCCAGTAAACAAAAGTTCAATGAATCAACTCGATTCAGTAATAAAAAAAGTTTTGAGACCCGACTCAATCTACTTGGAGTTTTCAATGGTTCGACTCAAAATTTCCCAATTGGAGTTTTCAATGAATCATGAGCAGATTTATAATGAACGGTTGCTCGTGTGGCCATAATAAAAATGGTTACGAATGTGAGCGGATGACACATGAAACATGGATGTTTTAACCACCAATGCAACATGCATCATCTTTAATAGAATTACTCAAGTTGCATTCTGATCCAAGATCAAGAATTCCAAATAAATTCAATGCTTGCAACTTGATGCTTAATAATTAATAACACAAGATTAAGATCCATTTTAACAACTAATCACAAATTACAGTGATATAACTTCTAAATGTAACTAAATTACTTGGCCTCATAATCTTTAGCATGTGCACCACCCTCGCTGATCTTCAGACCAACGAAGAGAAGCTTGGGATCAATGAGCCACTTAGCTTCCAATTAGACGCCCATACGGAGAAAAACGATTGTCGCCGGATCTTGGTCGCAGGGAAGTCGGTTTCACGACCGGAACTCTAACCGACACCATCACCGTCGATCTTCAAACGTTCCACCACCACCGTTGTGTGGTTGCTCACTTCGACGGAGGGTGGCAATGGTCCCTTCACACGACGCAACTGAAAACAATGACCATGAACAACACCTACCACGCTGCATGACAAACAAACCGAAATTTAGCAAAAAGGCCCGTTAAAATTACATAATTAAACTTTATGCATTTACAAGTGGTAAGAAAGGTTAGACTTTCAACCTCAAGAACATGGTGTAATACTAAAACCTGACCCGAACAACATGTTACCCAAAAAAAATAAACTAACTGCATAATGGTTTATAGCAGCATGTTTTCATTTTCTTTTTTTGGGATTTTTGTACTCATATGTTAAAAGCACATACTTGAAACCTTTAATCAAACTTTTGAAATGTTTTGCAGTTGACATATGGAAGACTATATTATATAATCCATTTAGCTTGCATGCAAACAACCATAATCAATTCACAACTTTGTGCAATTCTACTTCTAGTCACAAAACTGCATGTTCATTTAGTAAAGTAACAAAAATAGATTTACTACGACTTAATTACTTTTGCTGTTAATTAATTTTAATTATAAAATTCTTGCTGTTAATCTATTATTAATATAACTCTTAAAAGCTTGTAATGTTTAAGTTATTCATTTTCTATTGTGACCAAACCACGTTATGTTTCTATGAGATAATCATGAGTGTGTGTCTGTTGTTTGCTTCAATTGCGTATCACTTGTTCCTAACACCAAGCATGTGAGACTGGTTGTGAGTGCCAATAAATATGCACTGAAATGCACGTATATTCTAATAGCTATTAGCTAACTTCATTATGCAACTCAGCAGTCAGCAATAATGATGATAACTGTTCCTTACATCTTTCAACCTATAGTGAACTCGTAACTAATGCCAATCTCTATGCTATATCATCTCTATCCAAATTAGTGTTCCAATTCTGTGATTCATGATATGCTCTGTCCTAGATCATCTTTCAATTATTTACTTTCGTAACTCAGTTTATTCCTTTTTGGCATCAATATGTCAGGGCCACCTCTAGTTATACAGCAAACAATCAAGAAACTAATCCTCAAATTAACAACTCATAACTTAAGTTTCCAAATAAAAACACTAACCCCGAGCTCTTCTGCTTCATATAAATCCAGATGAGCATCAACTGCAGAGCCAGACAACCCAAGGAAAAACTTGAAAAACCTAGGAATTAACTGAGCTGCCAATTGCCTCGCCTTAACACTTGCACTTCTAGCAGCCTCAATAATACTCTTGTAATCCTCCACATTCTACACTAAAAACACAGGTACATAGAAATTGTGCTTAATGAGTTTTTAGTTGGGCAAACACAAAATCATGTTACGAATGATGTCCTAGAATGTGTGACATGTGATATTTGACATTGTAATTTAAATGCAGTAGATTAATTCAATTATACTTGTAACCATAGATGATATATAACCTATAACTATTTTACCTCACAATATACCGATAGTAGCGCAGTAGATCACAGTAGGTAGTCTTCAGCAATCAGAATAGTATTCACCAATCCACACGTATAGCTCAAATGTTTCAACCCTTGATTGCCAAAATAACAACACAATTCCTTTAGCCTGAAAATAGAAATAGATTTATAGTTTACTACAAAATAATATATAGTGTAAAGAAAATAAGGGTCTTGGATTGTAATTAACTTGATGTATTTAACAATCTATGTAACAGCTCACAATCAATATTGTACTTTATTTCATGCAGTCAAAACTTGATGTATTTAACAATTTATGCACCAAACCTCTCAATAGAAAATTATTGAAAGATCAATGGTATTCTGCTTATAGAGAATGCCAAAATTCGACTAGAATACCCATGACTCATTATAGGTGATGTAATAAATTTTGTAGAGTTATTTTAAAGAAATTTAATGCAAATGAACTCAAGTTTAATAGCAATGAACAATAAAACAATTTACAGTAACAATAGGGATCAAAATAAGGCCAGCTAAGTGATTTCTCAATTAAAGAGATTAGAACCCTAACTCCAACTTATAATTCCTCAAAATCAAAAGAAAGATTAGAACTACTTACATTGTCTCTTTTCCAAACATGATAATGTCTTTTTGGTTTCTTCTTCTCTTCTGCCATAAAATACTCAACCTTTAGAAATATGTTAAAAACTGAAAAATGTTGATAAAACACAACTAAATATTCAATGTCTTCAATGAAAAATTCCTAAATTAACCCAAATAAAGCTTAGAGAAGAGAATTACAAGGTTAAACTGAAATTACATCCAAGGCGGCCCAGTGCATGTCGGCGGCGTGGAGGGTGTGGAGGTAGGTGAGCTTTTGGAGGGCGGTGGATTTGAGCTCGCGGCGGATCTCGGCTAGGGATTTGGAGATGAAGGAGGCTTGGGCGGCGCCAGGGGTATGGAGGCAGAGGCCTTTGATTAGGTCGTCGAGAGTGCGTTGGAAGAGGGAGTCCATCAGTGAAGGACCATCGCCACCGGACATTGGGTTCGGTGATCGGAGATGAAGATGTGGAGAATGAGAGATTCGGATCCAACCACCGATAGCAATCGCCGCAACTTGAGGTGGTTACGGTCGTCGAGAAGACGACTGTTGCCGCTAACGACAACTCTCGGTACCTAGGTTGCCTTATCCACCACTGGTTCCCTTCAAATTGAGTTTGTGTAGGTGACTTTAAATTTTGAAAACCTGAAGCTGGTACCTAGGTTACTGATGAAGGTGATGGTGATGGTTCCTGGTCCCGGTTTTCAAAAAAAGGCTGATGTTTCAAATTACACTCACAATGCTTAATGGATGGTACCTTGTGTATAATAGCTTGTACAACTCTTAATTTTAAGAGTTTTGTGTGAAATGACTTTTTTGCCCTCTTCAAATGCATATTAATATAGTATAGATATGACACTAAAAGGATGATGTCATCGTTCCTTCAAATTATAGTAAAGATGGCATTAGTTCTATGACACACACTTTTGCACGTTATAAAATCAATATATATCATAATTCACATATCATAAAAGTTCTATTTTCTAGTAATGGTATTTGAGAGATAGTACCGCAAACCATGAGGAGAGCGAGAAGCTAAGAAGGTCTAGAACTAAATCATGATTAACACCTTTTGTATTATTCTCTACATGTGAAAAGTGAATATCCGTCATTCGGTAAGCTTGTTCTGCCCTGTGACGATCATTTTAAAAGCTTTAATGTCTGGCAAAAGGATATATAGCTTAGCGTTATAAAAGTTTTTTAAAAAAGGTGTCCCTCTCATGAGATTAATAGTTTAAGGTCAATGGTGAACAAAAAATATAAATTAAAAAATAGATTAAACTTTAATGGGTTTATAAATTCACATAGGATTTCCTTAGAAATAAAATCAAATGGGGGTTACAAGGGGATATCGCCCCCTTGGTGGGGTCCAAGGGGCAACACCCTAAGCGACACACAAGATTACATCATAAGCCCCTTGTTTTCCATGTTTGGTTATACATCCAAAGTTGATTCGAAATCACAAGATCGCTACAAGTCTTATAAAATTGAACTTTGGTAGTAACGGAAGATTCGACGTAAAAACGATCTTCCAAAATAAAACTGAGTCGGTGGCAACTTAGTACCTAGGAAGCAAAATGTTGATCTGTATAGTAGCAACTAAAGCAGAGGCAGCAAATAAAGGAGTAGTAGTAACTATGCTTTAACCCATATATAAAGAATTCATCAGATCAATTTTTATGGATCGAATTATAAGATTTCTAGTAAGATTTTCATATAAAATTTCAACTTGTTCTTTAAAATTGTTTATTCAATTAATGATCTTAAAGTAGCAATAAAATAATTCAAATTGAAAATAGATTCACATATTCAAAAGACTATCTAAAAAACTCCAAACTACCAAACCGTCTTCACCTTTGTGAACATGTAGTATTTCAACAAAAAGTGACGCGTATAAGCGTGTAGCTTTGGAATAGTGTTGGAACTCATGACGGGATGATGTGCCTAGCGGCGGACCTACTAGGTCACCATGGGGTTTCACCCATGAATTTTTTATTATTCGCATCGCTCATCATGATGAAAAAAAGAAACTGTTATGTTTTGATTTTGATTTTATTTGTATTCTCTCGTCTCCCGTCTTAGGTATGAGTTTGCAACTTTTTTTACGTTGATGGGTTGTTCTTTAATTTAGTTTTTAGAAGTTGCAGCTTTTGATATGATTTTAAGAATGGATATTTTGAGATCAAGGAACTACTAAAACAAATGTGTTATGGCTTCAGTTTCAAACTATTTTTTGAGAGAAGAAACTCCAGAATGAAATTCTTGGACTGTAATTACATAATTACAGTATACGACAACATAAATAGTCCCATTTTTTGTAACTACTTAAAGGAATGATTTTACAAAGTTTATGTTTCTTTGTCATATGCCATGTTGAAATCGATGGTGTAGCAAACCCTGCAGAAACAAATAACATTACTGTTTTGTTTCTATGTCATAACCCTTTTGATTTGTTTAATTTTATGCATGCAGATAGGTAAAATTGATGCTACTATATCAATTCCCTTATTTAAATGTCAACTAACGGTAAAAGATATCTCTCATACAATTTTTTTTCATATGTAGTTCTATAAAAGATATTTGATGTTCTTTGTGTACGCACTTTCTCAACTGTTACATTTAATTGTTTAGGTGTAAGTTGTGAATATGCATAAACGAAAAATTAGAAGACATATACCTTAGACTTAGTAGCAAGTTACCATGTACGTTGATACAAATTCTTAAATAACATCTTAATTACATGTAATTTGTAAAGTATAGTTTATGACATCAGCTAATGAGCTGATTGTTTTGTCGTTTATGCCATAAGTTACTCAAAATTATACACTTGTGTGCTCCTAGCATTTGATTTAGATTTCGCTGTTGTGCGATATGATGGACACATCAAAGCTGGCACGTAATTTACCGTGGTCATCTAATTTAGTCATTTGCATCTTTCTATTTCTTCAATGTATTGATACTCTTTTAAATTGGTTTACACATACTGGAACCATGTTCTAGTTGAATTAGCATATATTTATTCTCTGGGTTTATGACATGCCAGTCTTATAATTTGGTTTACTCATAATTTTATTATTGGATAGGGTTATACAATAAAAGAGATTTAATTTAATAACTTTAAAAAATATTGTGGTCTTGACATATGTCATTTTATTATTTTTAATAGGATGATATTTTGATCATTTTATCAAATGAGTGAGCTCATTGTGTCTTACACTAATTTATTTTTCAAACCATGTGATGTTTAAGATAACACAATTACGATCAAAAGACACAATAAGACATTGTGTTATTTTTTTATTATTTTTAATGCATTAGATTAATTAGTTGTTAATCTATTATTGTGTTATACATATTAAAGATAAACAACAATGCTATTCCACCATTAATTTTTTTTTAAATTCATCTTTTAAAAAAACAGAATAGTATTCAAGAAAACACAATCACTAACAAAGATACATAATTAACTAAACTAAATATACAATGATTAGATATGAGCTTAAATATGTAAAAGAAATTATTATCTTTTTATATAATAATAATGTACTCCTTTAAAAAGAAAAAATTACTCGTTATTATGGTGTAATTCTTTATATAAAAATAATATTGTATATAAAAGTTATTAACGTTTAAAAAATAAAAGGAACTTGTAAAAATTCAAAAAAGTGACCATTTCCAAAATAGTTCTCTAGTAAATTTTTTTTAAGAATTTGATCTCAAGAGATTGATGGTTGAAATTATTTATTTCACTTTCTAGTTTTAAAAAACTTTTTATTTGAATATTTCTCTTATTATTTATTGTTTTTTTTGTAATATGCATAGGGATATAAAGGAGGCAAGGATAACTTGTAATACAATCTTAACTAGGAATACTCTACCGCGCGCTGCGCGGGCTCAATTATTGTGTGTGCGTGTGTTTCTGGTTTGATTTTATTGATTTGCGTTATACAAAATGAATTTTTTTAGAATTCATATTGCTTAATAAGTATAGTATTATTTACAAAAGAGGCATGCCATCATAGTTGTTGTTACATATGATTAGAATTTACAAAATGTCTATCACTATTGTAGATGTTGCTATAACTAATAAGCTCAAAATACCCAGTGTTCGAGATGACCGAGCTAAATACACAGTAATCAGTTTGTGTCGCGTGTTAGAAATAACCCGTAATATGTGGCTTACGGATCATTTAAATTAGTTTTACCAAATGACATAATTAGTCCCTAATAGTATGAGGAGGTTATTTGATGAAAATACCCCATAATTATAATTAGGGTTTCTCATTAGATGTTATAAATATAGGAGTAGGGAGATAACCAAAACACACCAATAATCATATACTCTCAAGATCATCCATCGATCCCTCTAGACATCATAACGGGAACGCATCAGTCGATCATGGCATCATCATCTTCGTCAAAGATCTCTATTCCCACAAGTAAGATTTAATTGTTTTGATGTTTAGTTTATAATTGAGATTGAATAAACATGATTAGGGTTTTATGTTTTGATCTATGTTTCAAGATATAATCAACATCGCGGCCATGGTAACTAATCTGAAAACAACGTTGACGAAAAGCCAAGAACATAAGACAGAACCAAAAGCAATGAGATGTAAAGCGTATGCCTACAACTTATGCATTGTAACTATGATGTGCAAAGCTAAATATGAATAAAACAAAACAAATCAAACACATGTAAAGTATAATTGTGAATGGCCAAATAAAATAAAAGTCCAATTACAGACTCAAGCCCAGGTTAGAAAGAAAAAATATAAATGCACAAACCAACAGAGATCTTATAAAGGGGGTGTGGGGATGGGTCTTAGAATAGCTAGGTTGCTACTCTTAACCTTTTATGTTTTTGTAGTTGTTGCTTACATATAATGAAATTGGTTTAAGCTCTAGAAATAATGCTCACGATTAGGAGTGTAGAAATTGCACATTAAACCAAGTATCTAACGAAGGAAGAAGGCGGTAAGGAGATCTTATTTTGACAGGGATTAAATTGATTCAAGTTATATAGATAAACCTGCAGAATAGGGGTGTAAAAACATTAAAAGCCTCCAGCGTAGCTTCTGTTTTTTCATTTATTTTCAAATTGTGGTAAAGAATGAATATTTGACCTTTAGGAAGGAAACCTTATGCTATCTAATTCTCTTGTCTAAGAAGTTTTATTTGAGTTCTATAACCACCACTTCTATCAGATCTTAGATACTTTTTCTATAGAAACGTTACTGGCTAACATAAATAATCATCACTTACTTAACTCTGGTCCGCTCCGTTCATAAGTAAAGATACCTACTAAAATCAATAGCATCAAGAATAAAGCTATAAAGGACCATTATGTATCTGTTAATTACTTACTAAATCTAAGACATCCACTATCTATTTTACAATAAATTTTCATTTTTAATTGTATCTTTATTCACTCATAAGGCTAGAAAATAGGGGCTGCTCTGATGGCCAAACATATTGGTGGAGGTAATGAACTAATAAACACTCTATATTCATCTTCAGAAACAGAAGCACTCGCTTAAGTTTGTCTTGTATATAAGTGGAATCTGAACAACTAACAGCAAATATTCCAACCAAACATGATCAAAAGTAACAGCTGATTCAATCAGCAACACATAACCATATTAAAAGAATCAAGATCAGAGGGCAGTAAACAAACCTATGCATTAAAGTAAGAAACCCATGAAATTGAAAAAAAAACTGATCTAATCTAATATTTAGAGTTCCTTGTATATTGAAGCACAAAAAAGGAACATAAAATGGCGATATGTAGCGAAAAAAGTATGCATCCTGCATTTGACATTTTGTCGAACAACTTGTGTGCAGGCAAAAATCTGAACCATTTGGAAACAAAACAACCCAAAACACACAAAAACAGAAAACCAACTCATGCGAACACATTCGAGAGGTAAAAGAACCTTAGGAAACCACTAAAATTGAACTATTGAAAGCGAAAACATTAGCTGAAATGAGCAAAGAAGAAAAGCAAACCTGATTTGGGATTCAAAAAGCAAACATCAGCAACAACCGGTGGATAAAAAGCTAATGTTTGCTTTAATCCCGGACACTGATTTCGATTGGAAAGAGCGGCCAAAGAAAAGAAGAAGGCAACCGCATAACCTTTTAAATAGCAGCAGCAAATAAAGGACAGGCGTCACAAAACGAAGAAACATAACACGTGTAAAGCACTAAAACAGGGGGAAAAAGGGAAGGAACAACGGGTTTCAAACCCGACCAAAACAATCAGATTACCGGTCCACCAGATAAAACACATTTAATTAAAGCTGGGCCTAAAATATCTATACTAAAAAGAGCATAAGAAAACAAACAATTTCACTTCCTACTCATTTCTTTTTGTTGTTTTGTTTTAATCCCATGAATTACTTTATCAGAAGTGGTGTTTATGTTTTGTGTATTTATATATATCATTATTAGCCCAGTGTACACACATAGAGCTACTTTTTTTCAAGGTATTGCATGATCTATCATTTTCTGAAATGGTAATCATCTTTTTTAAATGTAAGGACAAAAATAATTCTGGTTTGGGATGGATTTAGATAATTCTAATCTCATACGTGATTATAAAATTTGTCTTATATCCGACACAAACCCATCAGTTATGTATCGGATATTTACCCGTCGGATAGTGGGCATATCCGTGGGAAATCAAGTATATCCGTTAATATCATGAACAATACCCATTAGTATCTTTTTAACATATCGGTCAAAACTCTTTAACGCTATCTTTATTCAATCAAATATATTTGTTAATGTCTTACTTATTCTCTTTCAAATAGTGGACAGGGTTCGAAGAATAATCAAAAGTCTAATTGTGGAGTTACTCAATTAGGATATTAGAAAGATCGAATGATATAAATATTTGAACTAAAGGACTTAAAGATAATATAATATGATTAAAGTAATTTAAAAAGATATAATATGAAAAAAGAAAAAAATATTTCGGGTATATAATCGGGTAAATTGGCATATTAAATCGGTTAAATGGGGTGGGTAAACGGATATATCATGTCCATACCCGTCCCAAACTCGCCAATAAAAGAAAATTTTATCCCACACCCGGTCCTATATCCCCTTAACTAGCCCTAACCCGTCCAAAATGTCTCAGGTTTCAATTATCCCCGTCTGGTTCAAGTTTGGCTGTCATTCCTATTCAAATGTCTCCAGTTTACTTGATTTTTTTGTTCATTTCATATAAAATAAATACAAAATATAAAAACAAATAAATAAAATAATTATGTACCAGACTCGAGATGTGCGTGTTGTCCCTATTCTTTTAAGAACCTATGATAATTATTAGAGGTGTAAATGGATATCTAAAAGGGCCAGACTTTATGTTACATAGTCAACCGTGAGGTAGCTGATGGAATAAACAACTATATTATTGCATATCAAGACAATAGGTCTGATGGCTTTAATGAATTTAAGGTATATACGTGCTTGTTCTAACTTTCTTATGAAACATATACGCATGTTAATGTTTTATTTTCATATATCAACCGTTAAACTTTTTATACGTGAATGTGATCCTTAATTTATGATATCTAATGGTTGTCTCTAATTGTATAAATTGTAATAATAAAGTAGCAGTTGCCTTAGTGAAACTATACATATATGTACCACTTTTTGTTTCCACATATGATAGTGTTGAGTTACTACAAATAGTGGTACATGTAAGTTTTAATTTTACATGTGTTTACAGTTTTTAAATAAAAATGATTTTATGCCACTAATAAAGTAAGTAAATGTACAAATGCACATTGGCACCGGCTGGCTTTCAACACTATTCATATATGTACCACATGAGTTTCACACTGTTATAATATGAATTTAAGGTAAAGTTGTGTTTCTTATAACTTCCATTCTAAAACTTATATGTAGGTTCGATGATTTTGATCAATTCTTCACCCTTTAATTTTTTTACACATGCACGTTATCTTTCATTCATCAGATCATTTAGTTTCATGTTCTTGCATGTCACTCACACATGTTGGATATTTATGCAGACATGTGTTCTGCGTATTCAGGCATCATAAGATTGAAAAAATTTCCCCACCAATATATAAATGGATGATGGAGGAATGATGCGCTACCAAAAATAGTGTTTAGTATGGAATACAGATACTGTGTTAACCAGTCCGAAAATTCTTTAATTAGATCTCGTTTGATGGACAATATGCAGCAATATGTTAATATGTTAAGGTTGAATACAGAGAGACTAAAATGGCTTGATGAGCACATTCAAAAGCTTAAGATGGAAATTTTTGATGAATTTCTACATGATCCTTCTTACAATAAAAAAAGGTGTTGTATGGAAGAGGTTTTACATCAACCTCAACGCAATAAAGTACAATACAAACCACTGAGTGGAATAAGGAACAAAGGTTGTGGGAGGAATAGGCGGCTGATTGGTCCTGATGGGAAGGCAAAGTCTAAAAGAAAGAAGTCTAAAAGGTTATGTGATTTTTGTCGGAAATACGTTCGTTGACATAGCACTCACAATTCCCCTGCTAAATTAAAATTACTTAATAAGGAGGTGTGCCAAGAACATATTCAAGAAGATGACTCATCAGATCAATCATCAGATTACATTTCGATTGAAGATGAAAACGATGATGGAAAAGAACAAGAACAATCCGAGGAGGACGATCAAGATTAGATTTTTTATTTGTTTTGTATTTATTAATATCAGTTCCTTATACAATTTTATTTTTTATTTAGAAATCATTAAAACTTCGAATTTGATTAATACTCTTCTACGTTTCTGTTATCTATTTCGTATACGAATCAAATTACATGTTAAATTGAAGCTAAACTCCCTGATTCAAACCTGAATTACATCATATATTGTATGTATGTTTCTATTTGTTTCTTATTGTTAACTACTTATAATTTTATTTGAAAGAAATCATAGTTAATGTTTATTTATATAATTTAATACGTATGTTTTTTTCCTTATGTTAATCATGTCTATATGTCAACAACCCTTTTAAAATCTAGTCTCGCAAATGATTTAGTGTTTTTGTATGTATGCAAATGGTCATGTAGTATTTTGTATCTTTTAGTTGTAACAATAATGTACCTCATGTCAATGCACTCATACATACACCTACCAGTAGCTTTTCAAAACTGTATATTAATGGTACCAATAAACTAAGTAAATTTAATAATACATATATATACCAGTAGTCTAAAAAATCTAGACATATATGTACCAAATGTGTTTAAAATACATACATACAACAGTCTATATATTTTAAAATACATAATATTTTACATACCTTTTATGATGCAGTACAAATGTGTTTTATTTTTTAATACTAATTAAATAAACCTATGAAATCAACAACTATAATAGAAAATTACCGAACAAGTAATTACCACATAAATTAATGTACCACTCCAAAACATTCATAATTGGTCCGACATAATGTACCACTTTAAAATCTCAGTGTTATCTTTCAAATCATTCTAGGTAATACAGACTAATCTATACATTTACATAACTATAAGCTGATAAAAAAATATATTTGTTTCAAATACCTCCAAAATCCAATGTCACGATTCATATCTACCTTCTTGATTTTTGATCCAAGGCTTCAGCTTCCTTCATCACCTTATCCTTATAGATTTTAACATCTGAGGTTAGGATTTTGAACGCGTATTTTTTCTTGAAATTCCTGATCTTTAACTTCATTTTATACTCGTCCCAGGGAAGATTACAATCCCAACTTTTTACACGACTTCCCATGAATATTTCCATATGTCGCATTACAAATAAACCACAATCGACCCCGTCCTTTGACTTGTCGAGATGATTTTTAACTTCATAGGACTGGCTGCTTCAATTTCTCTCCATTTTGGATGTTTCATAGATCTCAAATACGTGACAATAATATGTTTCTGTCATTTATAAATTAAATAATATGTCACAAGTCCATATACGGATAGTTTCAACTAATAATTGTAAAATATAATATACCCAAGATAAACATCTTACCACTTTAAAAGGTGTTCCTTTTTGTTGTATTCAGCATCATCCTCAGATCTAATTAAACTTTGATTATAAGTCATATTGTCAATCACTGTGATGCCCAGATACTTTAATTCAAAGCATATCAAGTAAAAATAATTTTTCTTCGAAATTGAGAAAAATAAAATGTCACAGTTCTTCAAATCGCCAACACCCCCGTTTCCTTCCATAAAGTTTTCAAAGTTTGTCTTAAATGGGTTAAACATTTATCATCAGTTTCTATGTTGCTTTCAATTATCCACCCAAGCTGTCAAATTAATTGAAGTTATGTTAGAAATATGATTACATGATATATTCCATACTATTGAATGTAATATGCTTACAAATAGGTTTATCCCGCTACAAAACGATATGGTAAGCTTGGGCTTCTATCCTTTTCATCATGATTTAAAACTTTAGCCCATGAATCAATCACATCAATATATATCTGTTGCCCCGGTGTTAAGCTAACAAGATAGTATAAAGTTGTACTAGCCTAATTTTTTATTGCAAATATTGGTACACTGCACAAATAAAATAAAGTGTATTTAAAATACGGTTACATCATTTACCAACTTAACAAGTGAATGAAAATCAACATTTAGCGGTGAAGGTTATATTTCACACTTACATATACGTACCATGTATACAAAAACTTTACTAAAAATATTCTTAAACACAATGTCATCATCCAAATCTTATATATCTACAATCCTAATATGATCAGATTTTAACAAAGTAATCACATTTTAGGTTCTATTAAATGTACGCACCTGTTTTATGACATCATTAACTCTACACGCATCAAATGTTGCCTACCAGTTGTCTTTATTTGTATAAGTTGTAATAACAAGGACATATGAAATTGTTAAAATACATATACGTACTAGTTGGCTTGCAAAATTGTACATATATATAACACTTTTGTTTAACATATATAGATGTCGAGAAACTATAAAAAATTGAACATATATGGCAATTTGTTAATTGTATATTTATGATAAACTTGGTCATTTTGCAAGAGAATGCAAGTCTCCCAAGTCAAATCCAGGAACCCCACAAACCTCCTCACATCCTTCTGCATCAAAGCACACTG
This sequence comes from Flaveria linearis, assembly GCA_024085815.1. Taxonomy (NCBI): domain Eukaryota; kingdom Viridiplantae; phylum Streptophyta; class Magnoliopsida; order Asterales; family Asteraceae; genus Flaveria; species Flaveria linearis. The sequence goes on from CM044011.1 coordinate 42,091,196, forward strand.
GAAAGTCAATAGAGACAGCCGCAATGGCTCAAGAAGTTGACTGGAGCTTTATGGTACAAGATGTGACTCCTGCTCAAGCACTCATGGCTGGAACAGATGACAACAAGGTGTATGAACATCTTTGTACTCCTGCATGTATTGCTAAGGTTAAATTATATCAGGACTACAATATGGAGATTAAATCTGATATTGAGTCTCTAAATGCTTTAAAATCTGATTTTAAAAGGGCTGAATCTGACTATCAAAGAAAAATTGAGGAGTTGGAGAAACTGTGTCCTTATTAAAACACGAACATTCAAACTATAAGACTCAAATAAAGGATTTAATATCCAAATTGTCTGTGGCTCAAGCCCAGCTTGTCACTGCTGAGGCTCAAGCTAGGAAGTATGCTCTTTCTGAGCAGAACTTCCAAACTATTATTGCATCATCCTCCCACTTCAAAGTTTGTTATCAAAACAAAGGAGGATTGAGGACCAATGAAATTGCTCCATCACACTCTTATGAGTCCATAAGACAACCAAGGTGTGGTACTAAAGAGTAGGAGGTCCTATCTGTTGATCCTTATTCACTTGAGTTGAAGAATGATGCAATAATAGAGAACACCAAGGGGAAGGAACAGGTAAATCAACCCACTTCTACCAGTGATGATCAAATCCTGATCACCAAAACCAGAAGAAGCAGAGCCAAAGCAGCAAGAAGAACTGTAAAGAAAGTAGCTGAGTCTAAGCTGATGATTAACCCAAAATAAAAGGGTGTATTCATCTCAGTTGGATTCCGGGTGGTGGGTAACTCTGATTCAGGAAAGGAGTGTAATACCAGTACTCCTGTCCTACCAAAGGATCAGAAGTTAAAGGGAAAGGTTACTAATGAAGAGAAAAAGAACAAGAAACATCAATCCTCAAGTTCCCAGAAGATTAACATTGCATGCATAATGTGTGGACTGCAAAACCACATGGCCAAAGATTGTTACTACAATCCTGCTAGCACACATTATGCATATAATGTCAAAAGAGAAGGAGTCAGGGAAGGTTTCTCATTTAGACCTTATCAAATGGTCCAAGTCATGAAAAAGGGAAAGCTGGGTTCCGAAGCAGGGTTGCTTTCGGAAGAAAGTCATTCTTCCGAAGGGAAAATGGATTCAAAAGATAAAGCAGCTAAAAACCAAAAGAACAAAATAATTCCCTTGAAACCATCCCTGAAGAAGACTACTTCGGAAAGAAAAGGTGGTGAAGGCTTCTTCCGAAAAGAAAGAAGCGTTGGAAGAATGTCATGCTGCAAAAGCTTCAACAAGCTCATCTTCCATGATCAACCAAAGGATGGATTGGAAGATCAAGAAAGAAACTGCAACCCAAACCTCTTCTTCAACAACATCCATTGAACCCTCATGCTTAACTTTTGGTTCAATCATGTCAATATCATTGGATGAACCCAATACCAACAAGGCTTGGTTTTCCAATCAAAATTAATTATCTCATCTTATGTGCAGGAACATCCATATGACAAAAATGACAATGTTTGGATTGTTGATAGTGGATGCTCCAGGCACATATAGGGAACAGATCTCTCCTTCAACAATTTCAACATTATGATGGAGGTCCTGTCTAGTTTGGAGGTGAGGCCGGAGGGTATATTTCTGGCAGAGGGAGTATATCCAATGGAAAATTAAACGTTGACAAAGTACACTTTGTCAAACAGCTTGAACACAATCTCTTAAGTGTTACTCAATTCTGTGATCAAAAGTATCAAATGCTTTTCACAGAACATGAGTGCATTATCCTCAAACCTAGGATGACAATTCATAAGGAATTGGTGCTTCTTAGATCTCCCAGGAAAAAGATATGTACAAGCTAGATATGAACAATGCTTCCCCACTGGGTGAAGTATCATGTTTTCTTTCTAAGGCAAATAGTGATGAGTCAACTCTTTGGCATAAACGTATGTCTCATGTAAATTTTAAGACAATGAATAAATTGGCTAAAAATAACTTGGTACATGGTATGCCTAAAAAGGAGTTTTTCTGTAAGGACAACTATGTTGCTTGTCTGAAAGGAAAGCAACATAGGGCATCTCACAAATCCAAAGAAGTTAACTCTATTACTACTCCATTACACTTATTGCACATGGATGTTTTCGATCCCACAAGTATAATGAGCATTGGAAGGAAATCATATTGCTTTGTGATAGTAGATGATTTTACTAGATTTACTTGGGTGTTCTTCTTAAGAACTAAAGATGAAACTGCTGAAACTTTAAAATCTTTTATTCTTAAGATAGAAAATCAAGTTGACCACAAGGTAAAAATAATCAGAAGTGATCAAGGGACTGAGTTTAAGAATCAAGTTCTTGACTCATTTTGTAACTCAAAAGGGATTGCCAGACAATATAGTGCTCCTACACTCCTCAACAAAATGGTGTTGCTGAGAGGAGGAACATGACACTTATTGAGGCTGCAAGAAGAATGTTAGCTGATTCAAAGCTGCCTCTAACTTTCTGGGCAGAGGCAGTCAGCAATGCATGCTATATGTAGAACAAAGTTCTCATTATCAAGCTCTATGGAAAAACCCCTTATGAGTTATGGAACAAGAGGCCACTATTCATTGGCTTTCTAAGGTCCTTCGGCAGCAGATGTACCATACTTAACACAAAAGACAATCTAGCAAAATTTGCTGAAAAGTCAGATGATGTTATCTTTGTTGGATACTCCTCTAGCTCAAAAGCTTATAAGTTTACAACATCAAAAATCAACAATTTAAGGAATCATCCAATATTATTGTCAATGAGCACACTCCTTGTGTTAGGGGGAATGGCCCTGATCATATTTTTGACTTAGAATTGTTTCCAAACTATTCTAAACCATCTTGTGAGAATATTTCAGCTGAAATAGGTGCTCAAAATGAATATGATGCTAACCAACTGTTTGAGCTGCCCAGACCTCTTCCGAATTCTCCAAGGGATACAAATAATCAAGCTTCCACTATTAACAGATCGGATAGTATAACCATCTCAAGGATAGTGAAGCTTCAACAAGTGATTCACTTACTGATCCTCAAAATTCATCAGTTGACACTGTACAACACCAAGCTAATAGAAGTAGCATCTTGAAGGAAGAGGCAACTGTCGATGCTACTTCACAGTCAACAAATAATGATGTTTCTCATTCATTCAATTAGTCCTCATTGAATGAGTTTGAAACAACAGCTGGACGAAGTGTTCTAGCTCCTGAGCAAAATATGTCTAATCTGGATTTATCTTTGCAACTAGAAGTGATTCCTCACTAAGAATTCATAACACTCATCCAACTAAAAATATCATAGGGGATGTCTCTGAAGGCGTAAGAACAAAAGGACAGACTCATCATGGGAATGTCTGCTTGTACTCCTGTTTCTTGTCTTAGATGGAACCCAAGAAGGTAGAAGATGCCTTGAAAGATAGCAGCTGGATTGAATCGATGCAAGAGGAGCTGCTTCAATTCAAAACACAAAAGGTTTGGAACCTATGTCCACTACCGTCTGGTCAAGTACCTATAGGCACTAAATGGGTTTTCAGAAACAAGAGAGATGATAGAGGCTTGATTATCAAGAGCAAGGAAAGACTGGTGGTTCAAGGATACACTCAAGAGTAAGGAATCGATTATACTGATGTCTTTGCACCTGTTGCAAGACTTGAGGAAGTTAGGATCTTCCTTGCTTATGCTGCATCCAAGAATTTCACTGACTACCAACTCGATGTCAAGTGTGCTTTTCTATATGGGGATATAGATAAGGAAGTCTACGTGTGCCAGCCCCTAGGATTTGAAGACCCACAGCACCCCAACCATGTGTGCAAATTGGATAAGGCCCTATATGGGCTACACCAAGCTCCTAGGCTGTGGTATGAGACTTTGTCTCAATTTCTTGTAACAAATGGTTACACCAGAGGTACCATTGATAAGACTCTTTTTATAAAGAAGTCTGGAAAGGATATCCTGCTTATTCAAGTCTATGTCGATGACATCATATTTGGCTCCTCAAATGACCAAATGTGTAAAGACTTTGAAAGCATCATGAAGAAGAAGTTTGAGATGAAAAATGGACTTTTTTTTTGGAATTCAGGTGAAACAATTGAAGCAAGGGTTTTTCATCAATCAATCTAAGTATGTCAATGACATCCTAGAAAGATTTGATATGAAAGACTGTAAGCCAGCCAAGACACCCATACCCAGAAACCATAACCTCTGTCCCACTCTAAGGGGGAGGATACTGATCAACATCAGTATAGGGTAATTATCGGTTCTCTGTTGTATCTCACAGCAAGTAGACCTGATATCATGTTTGCAACTTGCATTTGTGCAAGATATCAGGCTGCTCCAAAGGTGTCTCACCTAGCTGCTGCCAAGAGGATCCTCAGATACCTCAAAGGAGCACCTAAACTAGGTCTCTGGTATCCAAGGAACAACAATTTCAATATCTATGGATACTTGACAGTGACTATGGTGGCTGCAATATTGACAAGAAATCAACATCAGGGGTATGTCAATTTCTTGGTGGAAGGATCATTTCATGGCAATGCAAGAAGCAATCCTATGTCTCTACATCAACTGCTAAAGCTGAATACATTGCTGCTGCAAGTTGCTGTGCTCAGCTGCTGTGGATTCAGAACCAGATGTTAGACTATGGATTCAACTTTATGAGCACTCCTATCCATAATGATAACAAAAGTGCTATCTCCATCACCGAAAATCCTGTGAAGCACTCCAAGACGAAGCATATTGATATCATGTATCATTTCATTAGAGATATTCATGAGAAAAATCTAATTAAGCTAATCAAAGTTGACTCAAATGAATAATATGCTGACTTGTTCACCAAAGCTTTTGATGAACAGAGATTTAAGTATCTTATTACCGCCATTGGGATGATAAACATTGATTAGTATACCTTTTTTGGAAAAACTTTTAGAGTATGTAATGTCATATGCCAATGTAATCTAAGCCCTGTTACAAAAGGTCTCTCTCTGAAATTTTCACCAAGTCTAAATTCTTCTGAAGGGGAATTAACATTCGGAAGATGTTTTCATATCTTCGGAAACAAATTCCTCCCAGGATAATTTTTCTTCTCGAAAGAGTTTTTAGACTCGGAAGAAGCGATTGATTACATATCAGATCTACTTCCGAAGCTTATTAAAACTCTTCATTCTGAAAGCAATGTTTACTCTCGAAATAGAATTCTCTCTCGGAAGTAGTGTTTACTCTCAGAAATAGAATTCTACCTTCAGAAGTAAGAAGTTGCCTTTGGAAGATAAATTACCTTCAAAAATGATTTATACTCGGAAGAAAGACTTTACTGTGTAATGGAAATCTTTTGGGCTCCACTCTGTAAAAAGTAAAGATTTTGTTAATGATGTCGGATTATTTAATCCCGCCTACTCATTTTCATACTCTTACCAAAATTTTACTGCCCTAAAATTTCTCTCATCTTCAATTTACCCAAGTTCAAACTTATCTTCCCACAGCTTTCTTCAATGGCACTTAACCCTCAGCACAATCAAGTTGTATTTCTTGATTCTTCATGAGATGCTGACTTCTCTGATATCATTTCCTTTCTTACCAAATCATCTTATTATACCGCTTTGACTGTTAACCCTACCGTTTATTCAAATCATATGGCGGAATTTCGGGAAAATGGTCAAATTGAAACCCTGAATGGGGCTCGAGTAATAAGATCGAGCATCTGTGGCCAGGAGTTAGTCATTACTGAACAACTCATCAGGGAGCATCTCGAGCTTCATGATGAGGGTGCACCCATAGAGTTCCCCAAAACAGATTTGGACAACACATATATCCAAATAGGATATGGTGGAGATGTTGGCAGGTCTACAGTTTACAAGTTTAATTTCTCTTACAACTGGAAGTTCTTGTTGCATGTCGTCGTTCTTCACTGCTTATCTAACAAATCTGGGGGATGGGATCAAATCCCATATGAACTAGGATGCCTGGTTCATGGAATGGTGAGAGGCCTTCGCTTTAAGTACTCAAGCTTTATGCTGACCAATCTCATGGGAAACCTTCAGTGGGAGACGTTCTTTATGTATCCTAGGTTTCTTCAACATATAATCAACTGTGAGCTGGACCAGAGTCAGCTTGTCTGTGCAGCTGTTCTGTCTGTTCCTCAAATAAGGCTGACCATCTTCAAAAATTTGAAGAAAGTGTCCACCAATTTCACCGGAAGACATACTGCTCTGCTTCCAGGTATGAATGAGCAAATAGCTCCTGGTGACATCCCTGTTAACCCCACAGGTGATAAACCCACACCAGCAACTACCCTCACACTACCAACACTTCCTTCTCACCCCATCCATATCACATATCAAAGACGCCCCAAACGAACCCTTGTTCAATCTACTCTGATTGAACAAGCCCCTCCTGTTCAATCCAAAAAGACTAGAGTGGAACAATGGGCTCCCACTCAGTCTGAGGTCTCGCCATCCTTCACAATTGACCTCAATATGGGTTTTGAGTCTCCTCAGTCTCAAACCCATGAGCCCGACACCCAAGCTGACAACCCTCAGGGTGAGTCTCTATACTCCTCTGAGAAGCCACAAAGGGACAGCCCAGCCATAGGCTCAATGCCTTTTGACATTGACCAAGGTCCCGAGTCACTAGGTTTAACTTCTCTATCCTTTACTGACCTTCTATTGAAAACTGATGAAGAGATTACATCTCTTCATGGCAATGAAGTTGATCTACAACACTCTTTTAAGGGTCAACAGAGCCTAGAGAGACCTCTTATCTCTAGCCCCCATCAGCAAGCCTTTACTGAGGTGAGTCCCACTGATGTGGAGGGGACTCATGTAGATTCAGCTGCCACTACTGAAAGTGACTCAATAGACCTTCAGGACAGTGGTAACATCTCTGAGACTGAATTTGTGGTAAGCATGCCTATTGATGACTCTGAAAGAGACATCATCAAGCAAGGGAAACCAGGGTGCCAAGAAACCACATCTGGTGGTAAGGTTGAACATACTAGGCATGTTACCTCATCTCCCTATGATTCTTCAAAAGAAGATGAGGGAAGACTGCAACTCACCTTTAAAGACCTACTGTCTAAAGTCTCAATCCTTGAATCAAAGGTTAGGACTTTAGAGGATAGGTCTGCCACTCAGCGACTTGAGATTGACAGTCTCAAGGCTCAACTAGCTGAGAAATAGACTGAGAGATCTGTTAGGCATGTACCTATTCAGGTCTCCTTGGGCTCTTCCTCTAGCTCATCTAGCTCTCAAGATGATGCTAACAATTAGGGGGAGAATGTTAAGAGACAAACAATTAAGGAACCACAGAGCCAAACTTTAACTTCTGGTTATTCGGCTCCTACTATAACTATCTTTCCTGAGCCATCTCAAGTCATACTGCAAATAGACCCAAGGATGCTCAGAGATCTCTATAGACTCTTTTCCAAATTTCTATTGAGATCTTCTCTAGATCAGCCTAGCCCTGATATGGCTATGATATACTTTGGAGCTGAAGAGCTTCAGAGGCTAAGTGCACCTTCTACCACTGAGGAAGAAGTTGGTCAACCTAAGGTCCAAATTGAACTTGAGATTAAATTCAAAGGAGAAATGAGGACTGATGGCCCAGCAACTGAAACAGTTGGGACAGATAGTGCACTCCCTTAAACTTCCGAAGCTAAAGTCAAAGCCTCGGAAGAACAAACAGAGTTTTCCGAAGCTGAGATAGAAGCTGTGGAAGGACTGTTTTCTTTGACCAAGGATCTAATTATCACAGATGAAATTCTTGAGCTAGCATCCGAGGTGAATAGTGAGGACATACTCAACCAACCCTTAGCTCAGACAACTTCACTACCTCCATCTCAATCTGAACCCTCCATCCAAGAACCATCAAAGTCAAGCACTTCCAAAGATGATAAAGGAAAGAAGAAAATGACTACGGAAGAGCTTATGGAGGAGGATAAGATTGAAAAAACTTAAAAGAAAAGGTAGACTTCCAACTGAGAAGTTGCAAGCTGCCAGTTCCAAAGCAGCTACAGCTAACCAGGAGGAAGTCAACAATAAAAGGAGAGTAGAAATCATTGACAGGCTCATCATGCTTGGAGCAGCCAATAAAGACATACTCATGCTACCATTAGAGGAGTTAGTAGAGCCAGAAAAGGCAACCAGGCTACAGATTGAACAAAAGGAAGAAGCAGCACGGTTGGCCTTAGAGGAGGAAAGAGAAAGAGAACAAAGGGAAGCTGATCTGCAGCTCCGGAGGGAAAGGATATCTTTCCTAATCTCCAGAGGTTTATCTCTTCAAGAACTATCTCCCCATAATAATGATATGATCCTATGGCTCTTCAATAAAGAGCAGGATCAAATGGAGAAAGAGAGAAAGAAAGCTGAGAGAGAAAAGTTGAAGGAGAAGAAGAAGAAAGAAGAAGAAGCTAGGGTCACTGCTGCCAAGAAGATAGGTGAAAAAGCCTGGATGAAAGACTATCTCGGGGCTCATGGCTTCTCTGGTAGGCAGGTGGGACCTATGTCTGAAAAGACACTTCAACGAATTATCAGCGACATCAAGGATGACATTCGTATGGGAAAAGGAAAGCGATGTATAGAAAGGTACAGGGGATGATCTTCAAACCAACCACTCAACCCCAACCTGAACCAATTCCCTTACTTTTCACCATCAAACCTGAACCCTACACACCTGAGCCTACACCATTATCCACACCAACTTCCTCACCACAACCACCCAAACTACCCGTTCTGCAACCCAAAACACTCACCAGAACCACAATACCACAACCTACCCAAAAAACTCCAAACCATCCCCTCATCCTTCCAAACATCTCTCCTTAGAAGAATTCAAGGCGATCAAGACGAAGCTCATCAACTGCACAACCCTGAGTGACATCTCTTATGAGGAAGACTCTGTCAAACTGACTTATGTTAATGGATCTTCATGTTTCCTCACTAGAGATCAATTCCTTGATCTGCCTAGAGGAACACTGGACCATGCTTCTAGACTTCTTGGTCTAAACTCTGAGTCCTTAAACGATGAATAGAAGAAGCTAAGATGAAAGCTGGTGACTCTACTGGATACAAGGAGAGGGGACAAGATTCCTAGTCAACCTCTCGTGCCTAGAAAGAAAATCATCTAGTAGAGGTTCGATGAAGCCCTCGCAACTTTGTTGTGGAGAGAGAGAATGGAGAAAGCAATAGGCTGAATGCTTCCTCTTTGCTACACTCTAGCAGATTCGACATTATTGAGTTAGTAGAGAAACCATTCTATAATCCCTCCAGCCCCGAAACTGCTGCTTACATCAGAAGTCATCTTAGCAGCCTTCATCTTGCTGAGCTAACTGTAAAAGCAAAGATTGAAGAGGAGCTGAAACTGAGAGAGAAGGAAGCCAAGGAGAGGTCAACCACCACAGTAAAGTGTTTCTACAGATGGTGGAAGGCCCTGAATTGGAACCAATAGTTAGATGGGAGTATGACTATAGGTCCCATCAACTAACTCTTTTCAGAGGGACCCAATAGATGGTGCATATAATTCAAAATAACAGACTGGATCTCCTGTCCACGAATGATTTCTACAAGCTTCTTAGCATCACTTCCGGGAAGAACAAAGAAACAGATAAGTATCTGCTTTCCCTGGTGCTAAAAGTTTTGAGAAGCAGGAACAAGTGAAGTTTTGGTATCATCAGCCTAGGGGAGTTTGTTGGATCAAGAAGAAGGTTGGTGTAACCAAAACCAAATCACTTAGACTGTTTTGGTGCATCTAATAAAGGACTTCTGAAGCTATGTGTGGAACTTCCAAAGGAAAAAGAGTTCTTCCGAAGACAGTGCAATATCAACTTCCAAAGAGACACTCTTCTTCCGAAGACAAAGTATTCACTTCTGAAGATCAAGACTTAGAAGAAAAGATAAAAGACAACTTCTGAATTATGAAAAATATATGAAGCCCTCAAGCCTCGGAAGAAGTAGCATCTTTCGAAGTATAAGTGGCTTCGGAAGAACTTGTTCTTCCGAAGCCAACTAACCTTCGGAAGACACTACTATGAACCAGTGGACATAAGTATGGTCTTCCTAACACTCCACTGTATACCTCTAATATACTGTATGGCATTTTCTCAGAAGCCATGTATTTGACCATACTTTATTCCACTATTCACCTTTATTAGGTAGTACAATTACCAACTTTAGTTAGTAACAAAAAGGTAAGTCATGGACATGTCATGACTACCATATCTTAGATAATACTTTATCTAAGATACCTTAACTCTAGCATTGTAGTATATGCTCTAGTCATAGGGTCCCACCTAGTATCAAAGTATATCCGGCTGTAGGTAGTAGTATATATAGTTTCTCATTGTAACTCATGAACACATGCTTGTAAGAGTCTTGTAATACTTTGAGTTGAGAAGTAATATATACAAATACCTTGAAAATTATATCTTTGTGCTCTTTGTTACTTAATATATTATCATCAACTCTTAGAAGAGACTCTGCTTCATCTGATCCGAGTGTAGTATAAGTTAGTTTGAGAGAAAAATCAAGTTTAATTGACAAAACCGATCCTGAATAAAGAAATCATATGCATATTACAATTATGGTTCATACTTGGTAGTTTTGTTAAATATTTAGTGTATTGTATGTATGTGATGTAAATACACTCATACATATACGCACCAGTAGCTTTTCAAACTGTACATATATGTAGCACTTGTGTTTCAACATATGTAATATTGGGTACAAAATAAACTTAGTAAATTTGATAATACATATACATACCATTAGTAAAAAATAGTACAAATATCTACATATTTAAGCGGAAAGAGCATACTTACGCAATCCACTTTTCTTTTTAAAACCACTTTTGTTATTCCGACTTTAATATTTCCTTCAGCTTTTTTATTGCCTGCACATTTCATGTTATATGCTTCATCATAAAACCTTTTCAACACATGTCTTAACAATTTAACAATATTTCTTACTTGTATAATTTCTTATTAAAACTTAACGTAATCACATACCCTCCTTCAATTCATCACTATCTCTAAACAAACCTCTTTCTTCCTCTTCATCCATGTTTTCATCCACAATGTCAGCGATCAACTTCTCATCCTTAACTGCTTTTTCTATCGATAAAAAAATAACATGAAGAACTACGATAAATAAATCATAAACATCTTACAACTATGGATCATACTTAGTATAAAAATAGAATGAAAAACCTTGATTTCTTGTGCGCTTTTTATTTATTTTTCTAAAACTCTCCTTTACTTCGGTTAATATCTTCAACTTTTCACTTAAACTCTTCCTATGTTTCACCACTACTAAATATACAATTAAATTCTAATCATCACGAGCTTAGAAATACCCGCCCGAAATTAATTTAGTAATTAATTTTCGGTTGTCCCTGTTTTGGGACTGCTTTTTGAATATTTTATCTCATTTAGGATATGAATATGTATTACATGATTGTCTGTTTAAGAAAAATTTGGTTTTTATTTTCTCTTTGCTTCATGAGTATATATTTCTATATGTATATATATACTTGGGAGCAAAGAGGAAATACTGCCGAATTTTTTTTAAACAAACAATCATGTGAGGCATGTTCATATATGAGATAAGATATTCAAAAAGTGGGTATAGCAGCTTACCTTTTTGAATTCTCAATCCGTAGTCCTACTTTTTGTTAATCATGTTTCGTGGATAAATTTTCATCCAATTAAATCCTAATATGTATTGCAGTTCCATAATCATGCCTGTCGATAAAAGTTGGCTTCTTAATCCGAACAGTAGATCACCTGAGTATCAACAAGGACTCAGCTCTTTTATAGATATGTGCGAAAAACTTACCGACAGTTATGGTCAAATTCGATGTCCGTGTATGAAATGTCAGAATACCGTATTATTAGGACGGGTTAAAATGAAATATCATTTAGAAATACGGGGCATGTGCCGGTCGTACAAAGATTGAATCTATCACGGTGAAAGTTTAATTTCTGAAGTTGTAGTTGTGGATAACGTTGCGCAAACAAACGAAATGGCTGACGTTATCGAAGACGTTATGGAGGAGAGTAGCGGTCTCCATGAGCAGAATAGTGGTATCCATGATGATTTTGGGAACTTGTTAGAAGAAGTTCAATCAGAATTATATCCGGGTTGTGCTAAGTTTTCTTCCCTTGATTTTTTAGCAAAGCTTACGCATATCAAGGTGAAGAATAAATGGACTAATAGCTCATTTGATGAGCTTCTTGAGTTGTTACAATCTTCACATCCTGAGGGCAATAAAATCCCCCCTTCTCATTATGTAGCAAAAAGGACATTAAAAAAGATTGGTTTAGGATATGAGTCGATACAAGTGTGCAAATATGATTGTGCTCTTTTCTGGGGAGAAAACCTTTTGTTAGAAAAATGTCCCGTTTGTAATGAGAGTAGGTGGGTTGATACAAATACAAAGGGCAGGAAGTTACCTCACAAGGTGTTACGATGGTTTCCTTTAACCCCGAGACTACACTATTGTATTCTTCAAGGCACACGGCAAAAGATATAATTTGGCATAGTACCGGACGATCAGAAGAGGGTACGATGTGACATCCTGTTGATGGTACCTCATGGAAAGATTTTGACATAAGGTACCCGACCTTCTCGAGGGAACCGCGAAACGTTCGCCTAGGGCTTGTAGCCGACGGTTTTAATCCATTTGGTAACATGAGTTCGGCGCATAGCACGTGGCCGGTTGTACTCACCACATACAATCTGCCTCCATGGTTATGCATGAAAGAGTCCTCATTTATGTTGTCATTGTTGATTCCTGATCCTAAATCACCGGGGAAAGACATGGATGTGTTTCTTAAGTCGTTGGTGGATGAGCTTAAGCAGTTATGGGTGTCAGGCGTACGTACTAAAGACGTGGCGATAAACACGTTCTTTACAATGAAAGCGGCGTTGTTATGGACTATAAACGACTTTCCAGCTCGTAGTAGTTTATCTGGTTGAAGCGGGAAGGGTTACAAAGCATGCCCGACTTGTAACGAAGACACTCCTTCTATGCGTGTTACAAATAAAGTTGTATTGTTGGTCATAGGCGATTCTTAGATGCTAACCATGAGTGGAGAACAAGTTTAGAATTTAACGGAGAACCCGAGATCAAGCCCCTCCGAAACAGTTTAATGATACAGACATAGAAGCTCAACTTAGTCGTCTACGCCATCGTTTGCCGGGTAAACTTCCCGATTTTGGAGGTGTAAAATCAAAGCGGGAGGAGTTTGAGTTGAATTGGTCGAAACGAAGCATATTTTTTGAACTTGAGTATTGGTCTTCTCTGCAGCTAAAATATAACCTAGATGTGATGCATATCGAGAAAAATGTGTGTGACAGTTTGTTGGGTACTCTTCTAATGAATGAAAAGAGCAAAGATACGCCAAATGCACGCGTTGACTTGAAAAATCTAAATATTCAAAGTAGGCAGTGGTTGGAGAAAAAGAATGGCAAGTGGTATAGTCCACACCCAAAATACTCATTGAAGATCAGTGATCGAAAGTTATTTTGTGAGTTTATAAAGGATGTTAAATTGCCTGATGGGTTCAGATCTAATATCAGGAAGAGAGTGGTAGATAACAATACTAATATTACTGGGTTGAATCTCATGACTGTCATATTCTCATGCAGCGTTTAATACCGATTGGGGTTAGACGCTTTTTAAGCAAAGATACTTATACACCAATAGTTGATCTTTGTATGTTTTTTAAGCAACTCTGCTCAAGAACACTATTGGTCGAGGATATGAAGAAAGCTAAGGATGTCATTCTTATAATATTGTGCAAGTTAGAGTTGATCTATCCTCCGGTATTTTTTAACATTATGGTTCATTTAGTTTTGCATTTACCTGATAAAGCGATTCGTGGTGGTCCTATGTATGAGATGGATGTATCCGTTTGAAAGATATATGAAAAAATTAAAAAATTATGTCAGAAACAAAGCAAGGCCGGAAGGTTGTATAGCTGAAGGTTATGTTGCTGAAGAAGCTTTATCATTTTGTTAGAGATACCTTCGAGATGTTGAGACTCAGTTTAATCGCCCGGACAGAAACGAGGATGTCATTATCCCAAAAAGAAACGTGTATGCATTTGAGTCTAAATGTCGTCCGGTTAGTGCAACAAAGATGAAATACCTTTCTCCAAGTGAAAAGCTTAAGTTAGAATGGTTTGTGCTCGATAGCTGTCAAGAAGTCAGAGATTATATGAAGTAAAGTTTCCTATCTTTAACTTTGCATCATTAATTAAATATATTTTATTTCTCACTTATTGTATTTTTTTATCAATATTGTAGTGAATTTAAATCTGAATGTCCACATAAGGATATTAAAATCAAATTTCCAACATGGTTCCTCGAGAACGTAATCTATATCTAACACTTGTTACTATATATTTGTTAGGTAATCCATATATAACACGTGTTAGTCTATATTTTCTTAGGTTTATTCGATGAAAATACAAAATTCTCCAAAATTTCACTCAGAGTTGTATGCTCTTTCAATGGGTGCGGATGTAAATGCCTATACTTACACTGCTTGCATAGTCAACGGTGTTAGGTTTATGGTAGTTGATCGTGACGCGCAACGCACAACGCAAAAATCCGGTGTTTTAGTGGAGGGAGAGAATGGTGAGAAATATTATGGGCAAGTTGAGGAGATTATTGAATTACATTATGCATATGGGTATTCAACTGTCCTATTTTGTTGCAAATGGTTTGATACTCGAAGGGGTGTTTCATACGACAATAATATCATTAGTATCAACACAGAACGTGAATGGGACAAAGACGATCAACTCATATTTGCCTCCTAAGCTAAGAAAGTGTTCTACATCCGAGAACCTTCTCGAAGAAATCAAAACAATAATCACCGGTGGGTCGTCGAGAATGTTAATCATCGAAAAATTTGGGATCGCCCTACAACCAATGATGGTGTTGTGGAGAACATTCAAAATGTTGACAATGACTTGACAGAAGATCTTAACATTGTTCACAACCACTCTTCATCTAATAGCGTACTTTTCATTGACTTCACACAATATTTTCATAACATGCCTACTTATGTCACCGAAGGCGAGACTCCAAGTGAAGTTAATCCGCCAACTGTCATCACTGAGGAGGTATTTGAAGACGAGGCTGAATATGATGAGGATGATTCTGATTATGACACCGCAGAGTCTGACGAAGATACTGAAGTATATGAGGGTGACTCTGATTGAAAAAATTGTTATGATTTGTTAGAATTTGTATATGTATTTATTTATCTAAACCTTTGTTTGTATTTCATGTTGACTACAAGACTTTCTTCTTATTTTAACATTATGTTCTAAATCTTATATTTCAAGACATGATTTCATTGTGGATTGTTTTCGCATACCATATGGCTGATGTTATGAGCCATGGAGGTGATGGCGTGGGGGATCCACCACTACCTCCATTTGACGGTCCTGGAAGTTACGCGTTAGATGGTAATGGTTATTATAATTAATTTATTAATATGTTTATTCAATTATTATTAATATATGATGCAATTAATGATTTTTTAATCTAATTACAGGCACGCCTTCTCGTAAAACAAGAGGCAAGGCGAAAAATAAGAAATTGCAGCAAAAGCTAGCTAAAAAGGGAGGACCTTTATCTCTTCCATTTGATAGAGCTGCCACGTTCCCCGTTGGCGAACTTAATGATATGCTTTGGAAGAGCATATGACGGTAAAATTTTATAAGTTATATGTTTGTTATTCAATTTTACATAACTAACTTTTATTTAATTTAACTTGAATGTAGCGACGCTTTGACTTTGATGAGATATTGCGAGATCGTGAGCGCGTACAGATATAGGGTGGAATCCGTTCGGTGTTTCTCAAACGATTTAGAGATCGAAAAAATGTGGCAAAAAAACATTTTGTTGGAGGCTACGATAATGTAGAACAAGCAAGGGTCAATCCTCCAACAGGAATGAATCATGAAAATTGGAGCAAAACCGTTGACTATTTTATGAGTGACGCATATAGAAATGTGTCAAGTTCAAACAAAGCAAATCGTCAACAACAAATATATACAAACCATGGGGGGATTGCTTCATATAGTAGTTATTGTTATAAGAATGTAATGATTTAAATTTATATATTTGTGTATTATATATTAGTATTTTTTAATATATATTATACTTTTTGAAAACAGAATAAAAGCAGACTTGAGACGTTCCATGATGCACATACTGGTAAAGATGGGACATTTGATAGCGAGGTAGCACAACAACAATATGTAAGTATTTCATCTTCAGGGACGAGTTCTTTATGTATGTATAAATATGTTAATATATTTTTGTTAATTAATACAGAACCAATTAAAGGAAAGGTTTGATGAGCTAAGTCAAACCCAAAATCAAAAAAGTGGATCATCAACGTTGAATGAAGTCGATATTTTTGAGTCGGTGTTGGGACAACGGAGTGGACATATTAGGGGAATTGGGCGTAAACCATTCTCATCTTCAGGGACGAGTTCTTCTTTCATGATCACGAACAAACTCCTCAGTCATTTACACAGGTAAGTGCATCATTTTATCTAAGTTTAACTTAAACGGGTCAAAACGGGTGAAAAGGACATGATTTGAGTTTCAACGGGTCAAAATAACTTAAACCTGGATGTGTTAAGTTCATCATAGTTGTTTTAGGTTAATTATGACTTTTAATCGCTAAAATAGAATTTAATTATCTAAGTTTAGCTTAAACGGGTCAAAACGGGTGAAAAGGACATGGTTTGTGGTTAAACGGGTTAAAATAACTTAAACTTGGATGTGTTAAGTTAATCATAGTTTTTTTAGGTTAATTATGACTTTTAATCGCTAAAATAGAATTTAATTATCTAAGTTTAGATTAAACTGGTCAAAACGGGTGAAAAGGACATGATTTGTGGTTAAACGGGTCAAAATAACTTAAACTTGGATGTGTTAAGTTAATCATAGTTGTTTTAGGTTAATTATGACTTTTAATCGCTAAAATAGAATTTAATTATTTAAGTTTAGCTTAAACGGGTCAAAACGAGTGAAAAGAACATGATTTGCGGATAAACAGGTCAAAATAACTTAAACTTGAACGTGTTAAGTTCATCATAGTTTTTTAGGTTAATTATGACTTTTAATCGCTAAAATAGAATTTTATTATCTAAGTTTAGCTTAAACGGGTCAAAACGGGTGAAAAGGACATAATTAAAGTTTAAACAGGTCAAAACGACTTAAACTTGAATGTGTTAAGTTCAACATAGTATGTTTGGTTTACACATCATATACTTTGTCAAAATATAAATGTATATTTTGTTTTTGCAGGAGCAAATTTCAAGTCTGTTCCAAATACGCAATTTATGTCACAAATGACACAATTAATTGCTTCGCAAAAGGCTCCAAATCAAGCGGAAGAAGATGATTCAGACGAGGGGGATGAGTAGCTTATTTTATGATTTACGTAATCTAGAATTTTAGCTTTTAATTATGACTAAATTATCTATGTGTGATTGTATGATATTTCGTAATCTAGATTGTAGTTTATGTATAACTTTATGTTATTGCGTAACCTAGATTATGTTATTAGAAAATCTAGGTTTATTTGGATGAAAACTGGATTTTTGAAAAAACAAAAAAAAATTTAAAAAAACAACCATTAGCGGCGACAGCTGTCGCCGCTAATAGTTAAAAAAACCACATACTGGAGACAACTTTTAGCGGCGATTGTAGAGTATTAGCAGCGACATCTTTAGCGGCGACCCATTAGCGGCGACCATTTGACCAACAGCGACTAACTTTTAGCGGCGACCCATTAGCGGCTACAACCTATAGCGGCGACAAGTTGGGGTATTAGCAGCGATAATTGTCGCCGCTAATGACCGAATATTTTGTAGTGGTTAAAGATGGTAAGATTACTCATGAAACAATAAATTTTGTATACAAATTTTTTTTAAAAGATTTATAAGAACTATATATTTGTGTTAATCTAATTGCATTTCTATTATTACGTGTCACAACTAAAGCGTTACATATATTTATGATAATTGAATTGTTTCATATACTTCCTAAGGACGTGTTATTGTCTTCATCAAACGTGTAGCACACAGATTCATGCACTAACCTAGTATAGAATATGATGAATAACGGAAATTACTAGAGAGGTAAGGTCTATTGAGAAAAACAAAGAAACAATTAATGTAAATAGTAGATTTCAATAGCAATATGTAAATACAAAATGTGGGTCTTTATCCGGTTCTATTTGCATAACTATACAAATTTTTTAGGTTTATATTTGTATATATTTCAAGGAATTTGAACATTGTAATTAATAAATAAAAGTAGGTGTAAATTCTCACGTCGCAACGTGTTTTTGAATAAAAGTTAGATCAAGAACTTGGTTTTGAAAAAAAATACATAGTAACAGCAATTTCGTTTTTAATATTATAAGATGTTACTAAACAAATTATAAAAATTTGAAACGTTGAATAGATTTGACAGATTATACGTTGTGCAATATTGGTGACTTATATATTATTGCGCACAACTGAATGAAGTTTATTAGCCTAAGGTAGATGAAAATTAATGTATCCCAACAATATATACAAAAATTTATAATTTATTGTATTTTAAAGCTATAGAGAAAAAATCTTATAACAGCTCCCTTAGTGGAGTTGGTAAAGGCAATGAAGTGACGAATCTCACCTCGTGAGTTCGAAACCGAGCCAACTCGGATTTTAGTCCCGGAGTGCGTTACGCTAGCGAGTTTCGGCTCGTGTAGCGGCGTAACTATTGTCAAGTGGCAGTAGGCTCCATGGTTTCCCGAGGAACGCCAACCCCTTACTCTGAACCCGCGGGCCCGGTTCAGACAACGTAGTGATCAGGTATGAAGGGGTGATGGGTCTCCGACTTGTCGGAGATGCGACTGTCACTCAAAAATGAAAGTCGCCGTTCAAAAAAAATTTATAATATTAAAAATTAAAAATGTAAAAAAGAAACATAATTAAAATATTATAAGACAAATCTTTGGGCTTAAAGTGAAAACATGTAGCTCTCGTAATTGATATAGAAACAATTTTTTTTTCACCAAACAATTATTTTCAGCGTCACATTTAATGGGTGCCGTGTGAAAAAGGGAGCAAGTGTTATCAACTACTTGTGATGTGGGTGCGCCGATCATAAAGTAACCAAGGACTTACGTACCCGACAAGCTTGACTTATAAAGACCAATAACAATTTTTTAGTCTAAATTATCTTTTTATTTTTCTAAATAGACCCACAACTACAACTTTGATCGGGTATGATATTTGCGTTCGTATATAAATTAAGGATGGTTTAAGAACATATTTCCATGTTGAGAACATACGCATAGTAAAACATTAGGACGCTAGACGAAAATTTAAATTTTTTTTATTTCGACACATTGTTGTAACGAGAGAAAAGTACTTATGTAATCAAAACTCATTACAAGTGCAAAATAAATCTTAGAGTTGGAAGCAATATTATAATCACCTCTATTAATTAATAATCATTATAAGCCAAAAACCTAATCCAAACTAAACAATATTAAAATATATCATCCCATTGAGTTAGAGACGAATTATTGTCTTAGCTTTGAACACAACAGTAATGAATTGAATAGTGCATCAAGCGTTTAAAAAAACTAAATGTATAAAAATATTTAATATAAAAATAAAAATGTAGATATTATAGTACAATATTATTACATAATAATAATGTTTTAAAACATGAAAGATTAAAAAATTAATGATAATGATGTTAAATGAAAACTCAACATAACTAATGTATAATCAATTAAATTGTATTGTGCTTTAAAAATTACAAAAAAACAACTCAGCCTTAAATAAAAATACGTTGTAATAAGTATATATTATCAATCAACCACCGGCCAAAGATGTTATTCCCTCATGGCTATGCCAACTTCGTTTTCTCTTGTTTATCTTTTCATACTTGTATCCAACTTACCCTTCAAGTGTTCTTCTTTACCATCTAATTCCTTAACAAAAGGCTCATCAATCTCCATTGATCACAAAGATGAT
Organism: Flaveria linearis; assembly: GCA_024085815.1. Classification (NCBI taxonomy): domain Eukaryota; kingdom Viridiplantae; phylum Streptophyta; class Magnoliopsida; order Asterales; family Asteraceae; genus Flaveria; species Flaveria linearis. The sequence continues at coordinate 42,111,268 of CM044011.1, forward strand.
CATCTTGTTTCCCCAAATAGTCTCTTCACCGCAGGATTTTACAAAGTGGGCATCAACGCTTACTGCTTTTCGATATGGTTCACCGAACCACCGGAAAAAAACAAGGATCCGACCGTTGTTTGGACCGCGAACCGTGATGCACCGGTGAACGGGAAGCACTCCAAACTTACCCTTTACAAATATGGTGATCTTGTGTTGAAAGATGCTGATGGCTCCATTGTTTGGTCCACTGAGACCAAAACAACTAACGGGTCACTTGTTTTGCAACTTGAAAACAGTGGGAATCTTGTTCTGTATCAAGTTAGTGGGAATCCATATGTTGTTTGGCAAAGTTTTGATCACCCAACAGACACTCTTTTACCAGATCAATTGTTTACAAGAAACTCACAATTGGTTTCTTCAAGAAGCACGACGAATTTTTCGTCGGGCTTCTTTAAGCTATATTTTGAGAACACTAATGTTTTGAGCCTTCTTTACAACGGCCCGGAGATCACGAGTGTTTACTGGCCTGCACCTTACCTGAAATCCTGGGAGGCTGGGAGATCTACTTACAACAACAGTCGAGTAGCGAAGTTCGACTCTTATGGTGAGTTTAACTCATCTGATGAATTCGGGTTCTTTGTATCGGATTATGGAGCACGAAGACAACGAATCTTGAAGGTTGATTATGATGGTAATATTAGAGTTTATAGTCTTGTTGACCAAAAAGAGGGAAAGAAGTGGGAAGTTCAATGGCAAGCATTTTCAACACCTTGCAAGATTCATGGTGTTTGTGGGCCAAATAGTCTCTGTAGTTACACTCAAGAAACCGGTGGAATATGCAGCTGTGTTCATGGATATAAGCAAAAGAATCCGAATGATTGGAGCTCCGGTTGTGAGCCGATATTCAAGCCTTGTGAACAAGAGGAAGAAGATTATGTTGTGATTCCTTACGTGGAGTATTATGGTTATGATTTTAACTATCTTCAAAACAGCACACTTGAAGCCTGCAAACAAGTTTGCTTGAAAGATTGCAAGTGCAAAGGTTTCCAATACAAATTTGATAACTCATACTACAATTGCTACCTAAAGAATCTTTTATACAATGGATATCAATCAGGGTTTGAAAATTCGATGTACATTAAGCTGCCCAAGAGATTGTTGCCATCTTTTCCTCAAAAGTTGATCTCCAATGGATCAAGATACCGTTGTCCAGAACATCTTATCATGCCCATTTCAAGATCTTACCAAGTGAAGCACGAAAATGGGTCGTTTAAAGTTCTGTTATTGATTGGCGGTGTGATTGGAGTTGTTGAGATCCTGTTGATAATCTTTTTCTTATATACTACATATAAGGATTTAACTTCAACCGCACAAAGTTACTTTCCAGTGGCATCAGGGTTCAAGAGGTTCACTTATGCTGAGCTTAAAACCGCGACCAATAATTTTAGCAAAGAGATAGGGCGAGGAGGAGCCGGTGTTGTGTATATAGGTGAGTTATCGGATGACAGAACTGCAGCGATAAAGGTGCTGAAGGAGGCTACTGATCTCCAAGGGGAATCTGAGTTTCAAGCAGAAATCAGCACAATTGGGAGGCTTAACCACATGAATCTTATAGAGACATGGGGTATTGTGTCGAAGGGAGACATCGGCTCGTGGTTTATGAGTACATGGCTAACGGGTCGCTCGCTAAAAGCTTGAATATGAACATACTTGATTGGGGGAAGAAGGTAGAAATAGCAATTGGTATAGCAAAAGGGTTGGCTTATTTACATGAGGAATGTCTGGAGTGGGTTTTGCATTGTGATGTCAAACCGCATAATATTTTGTTGGACAGTGATTACAACCCGAAAGTGGCAGATTTCGGGCTGTCTAAGCTGTTTGATAGAGGCACCGGTGATAATTCCAGCTTCTCTAGGATCCGGGGGACACGAGGTTACATGGCTCCAGAATGGGTGTTCAATCTTCCAATCACGTCAAAAGTTGATGTCTACAGTTATGGGGTGGTGGTACTAGAGATGATAACAGGAAAAAGCCCGTTACAAATGCAACCAATGAGTGTTCAGAGTAGCGGGAGAGACCAAACGTTGGTCGAGTGGGTTAGAGAGAAGATTCGTGCTGATAACGAGAGTGATAACCAAACACGGATTAATGAAATTGTTGATAGTAATACGTGTGGCGAATACCATACGAGTACTTTGATAAAGCTTGTGAAAATTGCTTTACAATGTACCGAGGAAGATATAGATGCAAGACCTACAATGAGCCAAGTGGTAAATATGCTTCTTCATGCAGAAAAGGATGATTAATTAGTTTAGCAGACGATGATCATGTGCAACATATATATCATGTATTATGAACTCTGCATAATTATGTTTACAGATATGTAAACTATAGTAAAAAACAATATTTTTTTTACCACTTATCATTTTTTAACTCATTTTTTTATCACTTGTTATTTTTTTTACTCACTTTTTTACAACTTGTTATTTTTTAACTCACTTTTTTGCCACTTGTCAATTTCTACACAATCACACATTGATTTTATCTTTAAAAGGGTATTATAGTAATTCAAATACTAATACAAGTTTCTCTCTCTTATTAAAAATTAATTTTATTAATTGCTATATTCTATCTATTATCTAGATTTTTTAAAATCAAACTATACTTTTAAAAAAAATATATTTTATTAATGAAGTTAAAATATAAAATATATTCTATATAATATAAAATTTTCAAAAACACAAAACCTTTTTAAGCAAAACATTTTAAATTGTTTTGTTTCTAAATCAAATTATAAAGTTGAAATTTTTAAAACTATCTTAATAAAACAACCAAAATAATTACAGATCAGAGTTTTTTAAGAAACAAGATTTTGATGAAAAAATTATGTTTTTTAATAAAAATCTTAAAACGAATATCTAAAAATGAAATTATTTAGATAAGAGAGTTAAAAATAGTATAATTATTTTATTTCTTAAAATATTACGTATATGTATAATAATAATAATATTGAATACTAATAATTTTACTCATACAATTTTCAAATTGAAAAAATGTATAATTTAATAAATAAAAAACCTATTTTTATTAAAACACACTTTTTAAAAATAAAAAATTTATAAAACACATAATACAACGGATTTTTTTAAAAAAATCATTTTTCTTAAAATAAATATTTAAAAAAATTTATAAAAGAAAGTTTAAGAAAAATACATTATTGTGTATTTACTTAAAATAACTATTTATACGTAATTATAATCATATTTTATCTTTAAGCATGATTTTATAATACATAAATTTTGATTACTAACTATTTAATATTTTATTTATTTATTCCATGTGTGACAACCCTAAATTAGATAGGCGATTTTATTACGAACATTATTTAGCAAAATACATTATTATATATATATATATATATACATGTTATGCTTATATATTGTACGTGTGCATATTTTGCATGCATATAAATATAATTTACGTATGCATGTTTGAATGCATGTATATATATGCATAAAATTTACATGTGCATGCATGTATATATATATATATATATGAAAGTTTCGTATGCATGTCGCATGCATGTATAGAATTCAAGCATGCATGTTTTTGCATGTACATATATATTCTACTTGTGATATATTCTACATGTATGTGTGTATATATATATACACATAAGTTAGACTTATGATTATCTATATTATTATATATGTGTATTATAGGTAAGCATGGTTGCATGCTTGCTAAGGTTACGTATGCATGTATGAATATATATCTATAAATGCATCCATATATATATATATATATATACAAATTAAGTAGATCAAAACCAAAACAAACACAACTAAACTCTTGATTTATTAGGATAATATTAACACCCGAATTAAACCTCAACCTTAATGATTAAAACACCTAAACACTAAACTAAAAACACCAAACCACCCTCCCAATCCCCTCGGCCAAGTATTCCAAAACCGACTCCCCTAAGAAAATCACATGAAGCTATCATGATTACAAAGGATAGATGGCAATTCTTAAGAGCATTCTCGGCCACCTTGCATTCCTAGTCCTTAGTCATCAAGGTGTTATCATTACATAACACCAAGCACCGCCACAAATTGCCACCTAAACTCTCGGTACATTGAAGCAAATTAAGCAACCGATTATAATAAGCTTGCAATGATGATATGATGACTCGCAAGCCTCTTTATTCGCCACCTAGCTTCATCTTGACACCAAGCACAAACTTGAAACTCCACCTAGCATCCAACATAACCAACTAATACAACCTATTACTTCTAGATCTAGCACACTTCCATTATATATCTACCTCTCGGCCAAGCCTTCCCAAGACACCATCTCTTATCTTTTGGAAGATAGTAAACACCGCACACCATAACCATCGAACAACCGCCACCCTCTCCACCCTTGTTCTCTAAACTCTCGGTCAAGCTACCACGAAACACCTTCATAACCTACAACACCGCCATCACCCGTAACCAACACCTCCCACCACCTTTACTTGCTTCTCTACCTCTCGGTTCTACAAGCCCAAGCTAGCCACATTCTCAAGTCGTGGACTCAAGGCATCTCAACCATTCCCCGATCATCATCAGCCTTTCCCTCCCTCGTTTACAAGGTTAAAATCTTTCAAAGTATTTAAAATGCTAAGAGTACATATGTATTATAAACATATAATTGTTTTGGTACATATATACATATACCAAAAACTAATCTTAAGAGTCTGGAAAAACTTTAAAAATCACAGTAATGAAATTCAGAAAAATTATGACAAAAGGTATATTTTTTAATTTATGAGAATTAATCTTGAAAATATTAAGAAAAATAAATAAAAATACTAAATAAATTGCGATTGTGGGAATAAAAATTGAAAAATCTTTAGAAAACATTAACTCATTATTCTGTAAATTTTTTTAAAAAGACATTAAGTAAGATAATTATACAAATTATTTAAAAAGAAAATACTTAAAAATACAAATAATTCGGGAAAATTATGGAAAAATCACAGAATGACTCTTTTGGAGTGTTAAATCTCCATGAATTATTTGGTATTTTATTTCCTTATTATGTTTGAAAAATGAATTTTTAAGTGATGTGTTGTAGAAAAATCTAAATAAATAATTAACCGGTACCTTCAATCGTGAAAAATTCACTGTAGATATGATAAATCAGATTATATAGATTGTATAAATTTCATAATTTTTGGAGTTCTATAGCTATTTTTAGTGAATTTTAGAAATATTGTAAGATTTACAGAAAACAATCTGTTGTGAATTAAACATTAGGAAAATTATGAAATAATTTATATGGTAAAGGAAACATTCTGTAAATTTTTTGTAATTTTTGAGTAGCAGTAGATATTTTTGATGATTTTTAGAGACTTTGGGATAATTATAACAATTTATGTGTAACAGAATAAATATTGAGAATTTTGTGGTAATATCATTTGATTATTTTACAGTTAAAATTTCAGGAACTAGTTATATCTGAAGTTCTAAAAATTTTAAAGAAATTTATGTCTAACTTATAAAATTTATTTTTATAGGTTATCAGTCGAAGAACAGGTGAGACTCATAGCCCCATTTTGGTATCTGTAAAGTTTTTGGGGGAAAAAGTATACTGTTTATGTTGATGCATTATTTTTGAAACCATTTTGATATGTACTGTCATTTGTGATACAACCATTAATTCGAATGAGGAACCGTCTGATGATATTAGTAGCGCTACTTAAGAGAATATTTTCACCAACAGGATGAGTGTTGTGATGCTATTTGAATATTTCCTCCACCAACCGAATGAGGGTTGAGATGTAATATTATCTGATCTTGTGAATTATTTCATGATAGTATGATTATGTGTATGAACAGGTTTGGTTGTAATTGGTACATCAATGAAATGTTTTGTCTGGATATAAGCCTATGATCTCACCAACTTTATATTGACTGTTTGAGTATGCTTTTTCAGGTGAAAATGACTAATAATATTGACTTTTCCTTTAATGTTTACAATGGATGGGGTGAAGTTGTGGGACGAGTATGTGTTAGCCTAACAATTAATGTCCACGATGGCAGCGTGGTACTGGATGCACATTTTCATCGTACCTGAAGATGTTAGCTAAATAATATGTTGTAATAAGGAATTATGTCAAATTTTGAAGTTATATGTAATGATATAATTCCAACTTTCAATATATATATATAAGTTAAGTATGTTATCTACTAATATTGTTGTGATTAAATTTCTTATAATCAATTGTATTCTGAACAAACAAGTCACATCCAATATCGCTTCATGCTTCCGCTGGGATGTGACAGGTTGGTATCAGAGCCATTGGTTATATAGAATTAGGTATAATGAAAATACCTAGACTATAACCATAAGCTCATTTAATGGTAAATATATGTATACTTGTGTGATATAATTTTGTGTGAAAATTCTATGATTTCATGCTTAAATAATTATAATAATATGTGACTAACCATTTTGTGAAACATTATAAAGAAGTTCGTGCAGTTATGAATTCAGATAGTTACCATAATGAGACCGATCCTTCTGAGTGTCCAGACCATAGCAACTCTAAGGAATAACACCTGAACCAGAACCCCAACAAGCTATGGAAATCCCTCAACTGGAAAAAGAGCCAAAATTTTATGTTCGACGTACACCAGTACATGTTGGAGGGTATACAATTAAGACCCCTAGGAAAAAGATACGACGTGGAAACAAATTTGTGACTAAGCAAACTAAGGATATAGAAACACAACATTCTGATTCCCCCAGAAATGAAGATATGGTAACTAAAAGACAAGAGTTGGACCAAGTGAAGACAGCTCAGCGGACTCTTAGAAAACTTAAGAAAATACAATTAGGAATCTGGAGAATCCAGAAGGACATCAAGAAACCCAAAACGCCCAAGAAGAATATATTCACAAAGATATGGAATTGGATTCGCAAAAACTAGAAGACTATAGTCTAACTTATCAGAATAAAGAAATAAGAACTTAAATGATATAAATATATGTATCTTTATGTTGAAATATTTATTTGATATATGCTAAATGATTTTATGATAGAATATCTATTTATGATACTAATGTTAAAATTCACTATAGTGAATCATACCGCCAAAAAGAAACACTCAGCCTGTACGAAGAACGGATCGAGTGGGACGACCTAGAACCCGACTTGGGGAAGAAACACCTGTGAACACTTACACAAATGAGAATGACAGAATTTCTCAAATAGTAGCTCAACAAATAGAAGCTACCTTAGCTACCCTGATAACCCAACTACAACAAAATCTGAATTTTGGAACCACCTCACACCTACCAGAAAGGGCTGAAAATATTAACACAGAAGAATAAGAGGAAGAAGAAATCCTGAATGGAGTCTCAAAAGGATGTTCTTATAGAACCTTTATGTCCTGCAGACCCCGGGAATTCGATGGAAAAGGAGGAGCTGTGCAAGCCTTACGATGGTTAGATGAAATGGAAGGAGTCTTGGAAATCAGTAACTGTACTGAAAATTACAAAACACTGTTTGCTTCACATTCACTAAAAGGAGAGGCACAATCCTGATAGAAAATTGAGGTACACACTAGAGGTAGACATGTTATGAATAAGATAAGTTGGGAAGATTTTAGAAATCTAGTGATAAAAAAATATTGCCCTTATAATGAAATAGAAAAATTAGAGGCTGAATTCTTATAACCCCTGAATCAAAAAGGATAGGGAGATATATATCTGAGGGCTAGTACCACAAATAAGAGGGTTAGTGAAATCCGCAAGAACCAAAACCTTTCAAGAAGCAGTAATCCTGTCAGGGAGTCTGACAGATGAAATGATCAGAAATGGATCATTAAGCCATCCATAAATAGGGGAGAAAAAGAAGTGGAATGAAAACCACTCTGGAAGAAGACTTGGAGAAAACCCTCAGAAAAGGATAACCCGACCTCCACCCAGAAATTTCTTAGGAGCAGTCCAGGGAAAGAAGATGGATAAACGACCGCAGTGCAATATTTGCCAAAGATATCATTCAGGAAATTGTATGACAGTGGTTTGTTATAACTGCAAAAAGAAAGGACACATCTCTCGAGATTGCAAAAACCCTACCAACCCTAAACCAGTTTGCTTTCAGTGTGGAAGTGAAAATCATTTTCGTAATGAATTCCTACAACAGAAATGCAAATCCCCAGTTAACCAAAACGACTCCTGTGGAAGAGCTTTCGTAATACAAGCTGAAGAAGCTCGTCATGAACCAGAAGTGGTAATGGGTACGTTCCTTATCAATAACCAGTACGCAAAAATATTATTTGATACAGGAGTAACTCGTAGTATCGTTTCAAATATCTTTAGACCATCACTTAGTTTAACATCTGAAAAATTAAGTCATAACTATATGATAGAATTAGCTGATGGTAAAGTAATAGAAGCTGATGAAATCATTCCTAACTGTATTTTGAATTTAGATGAATATTATTTTAATGTAGATCTGATTCCTATTAAATTAGGAGGATTTGATGTCGTAGTAGGAATGGATTGGTTGAGTAAGAATCATGCTGAAATTATTTGTGATAAGAAAATGATAAAGATTCCTTTAATTAAGGAAGACAAAACTCTCTGTATATACGGTGATAGACCAAATGGTATTGTGAAATTTATTTCCTGTGAAAAAGCACAAAAATGCTTAAATAAGAAATATTTAGCTTTCTTAGCTCATATAGTTGATCCAAAACTTGATAAAGGGAAATTGGAAAATGTTCCTACTATTAATGAATACCCTGATGTTTTTCCTGATGAATTACCCGGATTACCACCCCCTCGTCAAGTAGAGTTTAAAATAGAGTTAATACCAGGAACCACCCCTATTGCTAAAACACCATATCGTTTAGCACCAACTGAAATGAAGGAACTTATAATACAAGAACTATTAGATAAAGGATTTATACGTCCTAGTGTATCACCTTGGGGAGCACCAATTTTGTTTGTCAAAAAGAAAGATGGAACTTTTAAGATGTGTATTGATTATAGGGAACTAAATAAAGTTACTATAAAGAATAGATATCCTCTCCTTAGGATTGATGATTTATTTGACTAATTACAAGGATCTAGTTATTTTTCTAAAATAGATTTAAGATCTGGATATCATCACACTACTAGAAAAACTGCAATAGATGACGCGCATTGCGCGTCATCTTTGGGGTCAGATGACGCGCAAATGCGTGTCAAGGAAGGGGTAGTCATAAATGATAGATGACGCGCATCCGCGCGTCATCTGTTTATGACGCGCAAAAGATGACGCGCATTTTATGACGTGCAAAAGATGACGGGCAATGCGCGTCAAGGAAGGGGTAGTCATAAATGACTAGATGACACGCATCCGCGTGTCATCTATGAACTTTTTATGACGTGCAATAGATGACGCGCAATGCACGTCATAAAATTAGCTGCATTTTTTAATTTTTTTATTTTTAATAAATTTACCTGTTGTTTTCTAAAACAAATTGTTGAATAACATTAAAAGCGAAATCCATTAAATACCAACAAAGTTTACAAAAGTTGTTAATTAACAACTACAAGTATAAAACAAGTCCAAATTCAATTAGTACCAATACTAATACAAGTCCAATACCAATAGTGTCACACCCCCCGCTGATAGCGGAAACACGGGGAATGCGAGCTAGACGGGATCGTCATAACACATGGTATATGATAGAGTAGCAATAAAAATATGATGACAAGCGTGTCATGACGACACCCGAACACAAACGGAGACTTGTGTCGTGTATAATCAATGTTCACGACAGCATAGTCATAAGCACAACACAAATGATCACAAAAACATTGATGATTGCTTGTAATGTAATTTTCCCACAACATGGGAACAAGTATACAAAGATCATATTCATGTTCAAGCTTTACAAAAGTAATAAACACAAAATGCATCCTAGGGTCTCCTCTAAAAGGCAGCACTCCTAGAACTTCAATTTCCTTGATCACCTGAAAAGTAATGCTCAAAACGGTCAACAATAATGTTGGTGAGCTTCGCAGGTTTAAATTGTAAACTTGTAATTGATGCTGTATATTGTTTGTAGTGGAATACCGTGCATACAATTATAAGTAAGCAAAATCACATACCATGAGTTTTATACAACCAAACCTAATGACGTACACAAAGAAACTTGTCAGAATATATTCACCCAAGGCCCGTTCCTGGCAGTGTGATGGTACTCACAAGTAACCATCTGTCAAGGGTGGGGGTGTCAACCCAGTAGTACTACTAATACCTATCTGTTGGTTCCAACACCGGAATTAATGGTTGTAAGACAGTCCACACAGTAACATCATGTATGTATCAGATAAGTACTCACAAGACAGTATCACGTTGATTCCAAGTATAAAATTGTAAGTATAGTGTACAGCATAGAAAATGTGTGAGCATACTCTTCCCCCATGTTTGTAAAAGACTGAAACAATGTATAAGCGTAAAAAGGGGCCACGAAACTCACTTGTTAAGTGGTAAGTGTGTCTGATGAACTTCCCAAACTTGTATGTATGTATGAACAGTCAATCACCTATTGACAGTTATGTTAAGAATTAATCTTATGGACTACTGTTAATAATATTGTTTAATTGAATCGGGTCGTTTCGGTTCGGTCGTGAGTAGTACACACAAGCAGTCACACACATCTTAGACTAGATTGTTTTAAATAGTACGTGCCTGTTAATGGCGTTGACTTTAATCTTTGTGATCAAGCTATGACACTTTATTATATTACATTATCGTCGTGAGATCTCCGAAGAGGGGATCCACACACGCACACACCATTAAGTCATACAGTAGGACCGGACGCACGACTGACACTCCATTCACACGAGTGGACTTTCAGTTGTACGAATTAGCTACTTTCGTACAATTGAACCTTCATTCGTGTGACTAAGCCTTCAGTCATACCATGCAATACCAGTCGCACAAACCAAACAGCCAGCCACGCGACTCAACGTCCCTTCGCGCGAATCAGCTTCATTCGCGCGAGAGGACCCTCTTTCGCGCGACAGGCGTCTGGTGGTGCGACTCACACAATCGCACACATTTCACATTCGCACAGCCCAGTCACGCGACAACCCCTGTCGCGTGACATCTCCAGTCGCATGACAACCTCATTTCGCGTGACAACCTCTATTTCGCACCCACCGACAGTCGCGCGACACAACCGCGCGACTTACCTATTCGCTCATGTCTCAAGTCGCTCACACACATGCAGTCGCACGCCCCTTTCGCGCGCGACAACCCCATTCGCGCCATCGGGAGTCGCGACGGCAGTGAGTTGCAGGTCGGCCTTCGGCTGCCCGATCACGAGTGTTACCCAACCAGAACCTCCAGAACTCATCTTCTAACCTATCTAGACAAGAAGCACACTCAGAAACAAGACATGCAAGTCCACACGACCTCATGTGCTCGGATGAACCCGAGCACCCGAAAACCCTCGAAATGCAGCTGTAAAATCGACTTAAAAACGAGGTAGTGAGGTTATCTACCTGCTAGGAACTAGTATTCACGATGGTGCTCGAGATTTGAAGACGAAAATGCGAGAAACGGGTCGGTTTTGGTGTTGGTTTCTAGAGAGAGAGAGTAGAAGAGGAGGATGAAGTGGTGAGAGGGTGAAAAGAATGAAAAATGGCTGGAAGGTGGGTATTTATACCCAGTCTAGTTTCTCAAAGTTTCAAGTTTAGTCCCCGCACTTTGCCCCGAGTTCCTAAATTTTGTTTCGGTTGAAAACGTTATAATTTAGTCTTGTTTTATTGATGATAAAATGTTATTTATGTTATTTATAAGTTAAAAATGATTTTATTCGTGAGAATTATTTTATTATAAAAATGACGTGTTTAGTGTTAACGGGGCAAATCTTGGAGAATGTCTTAAGATAATGACAAGTCAAGCAACGATACTACACATATAAGGGCAATTAAGTAAAGCAAATATGGCATTCACGTAATTGGTTCGTCAAAATAAGGAATGACTGTTAACAAGGTTAAGTAAATCACGTTTAAACGACGGACCTTTGGTGACGGATGTCACAGTATCCCCCAGTTGAGGGAATTTCGTCCCGAAATTCAACTGGTGCTAGGCCCTAGAACGTCATCCGCGAATAAATGTGGATGTTTGAGTCTCATCTGATCTTCACGTTCCCATGTAAACTCTGGCCCTCGTTTGGAATTCCATCTCACACGGACGATAGGTATCTTGCTGCGCCTTAGCTTTTTGACTTTTCGGTCCATGACCTCAATAGGTTCTTCAATAAAATGAAGCTTTTCGTCGATCTTGATTTCCTCAATTGGCACGTGTAAGGACTCGTCCGCCAAACACTTTTTGAGGTTCGACACGTGAAAAGTATCATGCACACCGCTGAGTTCTTGTGGCAACCTCAATCGGTAAGCCACCGGACCGATTCTTTCTGTAATCTCGAATGGTCCTACGTATCGAGGGGCTAACTTCCCTTTCTTACCAAATCGTACGATCCCTTTCCAAGGAGAGACCTTAAGCAACACTTGATCCCCAACGTTAAACTCTAGCGGCTTCCGACGGTTGTCGGCATAGCTCTTTTGGCGGTCTCTAGCAGCTTTGAGTCGGTCCTTGATTTGGAAGATTTTATCAGTGGTTTCTTGGATGATCTCTGGGCCCGTAAGCTGGCTTTCACCAACTTCAGCCCAACAAACTGGTGATCTACATTTCCGTCCATACAACGCTTCGAATGGTGCACATCCAATGCTTGTGTGATAGCTGTTGTTGTAGGAGAACTCAATCAACGGTAGATGAGTATCCCAACTGCCACCAAAATCAATGACACATGCCCTCAGCATGTCCTCGAGCGTTTGTATCGTTCGTTCACTTTGGCCATCTGTTTGTGGGTGATAGGCAGTACTCATGTCTAATCGAGTGCCCATCGCTTTCTGTAGCGTCTGCCAAAATCGTGAAGTGAATCTGTCTCGGTCGGATATGATTGACACCGGCACCCCGTGCCGTGTCACGACCTCTTTGATGTACAACCTTGCCAGCTTATCCATCTTGTAGTCTTCTCGGATAGGCAAGAAGTGAGCGGATTTTGTCATTCGATCCACCACGACCCATATCGAGTCGTGCCCACTTGGCGTTCTCGGGAGTTTGGTAATAAAATCCATTGTGATGTTCTCCCATTTCCACTCGGGAATTTCAGGTTGTTGCAGTAGTCCCGATGGTTTCTGGTGTTCAGCCTTGACCTTTGAACAAGTCAAACATTTGCTCACGTATACAGCAACATCTTTCTTCATACCTGGCCACCAGTATAGTTCTTTCAGATCGTGGTACATCTTGTCTGCACCAGGATGCACAGAGTATCGAGTCTTGTGTGCTTCATCCAAGACTAGTGTACGTACACCTCCCCATTTGGGGACCCATATACGATCTATGAAGTAATGAACATCGTCATCCTTGCGAGTCATTTGTTTATCCAACCCTCGGAACTCTTCCCTCGCAAGGTTCTCTTCTTTCAACGCCTCGTTTTGTGCTAATTGAATCTGAGCCTTTAATTAGTTTGAATAGTCAAACCTAGCGCTCGAGCACGTAATGGTTTCACACGTTCTTTGCGGCTTAATGCATCAGCCACCACGTTAGCTTTCCCCGGATGATACCGGATTTCACAATCGTAGTCGCTAAGCAGTTCTACCCAGCGTCGCTGCCGCATGTTAAGTTCTTTCTGGTTCATGATGTGTTGAAGGCTCTTATGGTCTGTGTAGATGATGCATTTGGTTCCGTATAGATAATGCCTCCATATCTTGAGTGCAAATACTACGGCACCCAACTCCAAATCATGAGTTGTGTAGTTCTTTTCATGCACTTTGAGTTGTCGCGAAGCGTAAGCAATTACCTTATCTTTCTGCATTAGTACACAGCCCAAACCTTGATGTGAAGCATCACAGTACACCACAAAATCATCAGTTCCGTCTGGGAGAGACAATATCGGTGCGTTGCACAACTTCTCCTTCAATGTTTGGAACGCCTGTTCTTGTGCTTTCCCCCAATCGAACTTCTTGTCTTTCTGAGTCAACAAAGTTAACGGTTGGGCAATCTTGGAGAAATTGGCAATGAAGCGACGATAGTATCCGGCCAATCCCAAGAATTGCCGTATTTCTGAGGGTGTTTGGGGAGTATCCCACTTCTTCACAGCTTCAATCTTACCGGGGTCCACATGAATTCCACTTTCGTTGACTACATGACCCAAGAACTTCGCTTCTCGAAGCCAGAATTCACACTTCGAGAACTTGGCGAAAAGTTTCTCTTCCTTCAACAGTTCTAGAATCGTTTGGAGGTGTTTTTCGTGATCCTCCTTCGAGCGAGAATAGATGAGTATGTCGTCTATAAACACGATCACGAACTTATCAAGATAAGGTTTGCACACCCGATTCATCAGATCCATAAAGACAGCTGGTGCGTTGGTCAACCCAAACGGCATGACCAAGAACTCATAGTGCCCGTAACGAGTCCTAAAAGCTGTTTTGGAATATCGTCCTCGAATACTCTTAATTGATGATAACCAGATCGAAGGTCGATCTTAGAGAAATACGAGGCTCCTTGCAATTGATCGAACAGGTCGTCGATTCTGGGAAGAGGATACCGATTCTTTACGGTCAATTTATTCAATTCCCTGTAGTCGATACACATTCGGAACGACCCATCCTTCTTCTTGACAAATAACACCGGTGCTCCCCAAGGTGATTGACTCGGTCGAATAAACCCTTCTCTAGTAGTTCCTGTAGTTGGCTGGATAACTCTTGCATCTCTGAGGGTGCTAACCGATACGGTGTCTTAGCTATCGGTGTAGCTCCAGGAACCAGCTCTATATGGAATTCCACCTGCCGTGGAGGAGGCAATCCAGACAAGTCATCAGGAAACACCTCCGGATAATCCCGTACAATTGGAATGTCTGCCAATTTTGTCTCTTCTTCTTTCTTTTCTACGATGTGAGCCAGAAAAGTGTAACACTGCTTCCGTAGACTTCGGCGGGCTTTCATGCAAGAAATGAGCTTCAGTGTTCTTCCCGTCGTTCTCCTTGAATCTTGAGTACCTCCCCGTTTGGCATGGGGATTCGTACTACTTTCTCCCGGCAAACAATCTCAGCTCCATGATTTGACAACCAATCCATACCCACTATCACATCGAAGCTGCCTAACTCGAATGGTATCAAGTCTATGCTAAAGGCCTGGTCTTCTAACATTAAGGTGCAATTCTTAATAATCTCGTCTGCTTGTTCAACCCTACCATTGGCCATTTCTACGGAGTAACTAGTTTCTAGCCTACTAGCATGTAAATCAAGCATATGCACGAACTCAGAAGATATAAAGCTATTGTCTGCCCCAGTATCAAATAGTATGGATGCGAAATGGTGATTGAGCAGATACGTACCCGTAACAACGTTCGGATCCTGACGGGCATCATTAGCTCCAATGACAAAGGCGCGTCCCCGTGCAGCATTTCCTGGGTTTCCTTGACCTTGATCGCCCGCTATGGCCATCACTTGCTGTTGATTATCCCCCTGTTGTCCCGGTGCCCTGTGCAGTCGGGGGCACATGTTTCTGAAGTGACCTGGATTTCCACATTCGTAACAGACTCTGGCATTCCCGGCGGGGTTAACCGCGTTGACGGGTGCAACCAGATTCGGTGCCACTCTACAATCTCTTGCTAGGTGCCCCGGGCGCCTACAGTTTGCGCACACCCGTCACTGCATCTCTGGGGGATGATGATAGCTGCATCTGTCACATTTGGGATATGGCCCGACATATTCTCTTTTCCCTTGAGTCACGGCCACGAAGTTTCTGGTGACCTTGGCCCTTTTATCAGATTTCCCGACACTGGACCGGCTAGTTTCCCCAACATCCTTTCGCTTCTCTGCTCCCTTGCCCAATACCCCTGTTCGTACCATCTCATCGGTCAGAGCGCCCGCCTTCAGAATTGCGCTCTGAATCGTAGGAGGAGCAGCTGCAGTTACCATTGCCCGTATTTGAGGCGCGAGTCCCCAAATGTACCTCTCAATCCTCTTAGATTCCGGAGTGACCAGGTGTGGAACTAGCCTAGCCAACTCGTGGAATCGGTCAGTATAAGCTGCATGCCCCGCCCCCACCATGGCATGATTCCAGAACTCATGCTCAAGCTTCTGCATCTCGTTGTGAGGGCAGTACTCCTCGGTAATCAAAGCTTTAAATTCATCCCAGGTCATCTGCATCGCAGATTCCCTTCCCCTAGCTTGAACCTGGGTGTTCCACCAGGTTAGTGCTCGGCCCTGCAGTGAGCACGTAACATACTTGATGCGTTGGCTGTCGAGGCATTCGCTGATGTCGATCACAGCCTCCATTTTCTCGAGCCATCTGATCAGGGCTATCGCCCCACCTTTACCATCGAAATCCCGGGGCTTACAGGCCACAAACTCCTTGTAAGAACAACCCCGTTTGGTATTAGCAACCCCAGTTTCGTTACCGGCTGTACCACCATTTCCGGTCTCCTGGTTGCTTTCATTCCCAGTCGGGTTCCCATTACCCTCGTTCTCGTTACCACCATCCCCGTGGGAGTGGTTCTGCTGTTGCAAAGCATCGCTCACTTGAGCTACAATAGTGGGAATCAAGGCAGTCAGTTGTTGAGCAATCAGGGTTGCCATATCAGGACTTCCAGTCCCTTGAGTATTGCCAATAGGACCTTCATTTGCTCCTGAAGATCTGCCTCTGCCTCTGCCTCTCGGGGCTTCACTTCCGCTACTACTTCTGCGGTTAGATCTTCGAGGCGGCATGTTCTATTCATAAAAGAGGCAACATATAAACTTTAGTCACCCTATGATAATCAAGTACTCCACTTATCAAGTTCCAACGTTCGATGCTCCGGTCGGTCGAGACCACCATGCAGCCCATTTCAAGCATATTCTCGGTATACCGGTGGTGTTTATATATAGGGTTCCCCGCAGCGTTCCCACCACACCCACGATGTACCGAGAATGATGCCTAATCCGGTTACATGACATCCGACCTTCCTTTACATCATAATCCATCAAGTCAACTGAGAGTCCAAGCATGTAATCACGTATAGTCTAGCGAAGGTTGTCTATTTCGCGTCCTTGAAAGGACTCAGACATAGCCTCCTCGGGTCGGTCTCTCAGTGTATGAGGTCAGGCGCGATGTATGATCTGTGAAGATCTCTTCGAGTCTCAATACCCGAATTTTGGCTATGATAACTTGGCGCAGAGGGAACGGAAGATCCAATAGGAAGCACCTCATCAGTGACGAGCACAAGGCTCAAGCACAAGGTGAGGGATCAAATAACGGAAGGATAATCAATCATGTAAGGAGGAACACATACACGAGATATATAAATGCACACAAGCTTAAGCATGCAAATCTACATGAAGGTTCCTAGGTTATAGTCTAGGTCAAGTGTAATTGCCTAATTCTCTATAACCAATGGCTCTGATACCAGTTGTCACACCCCCCGCTGATAGCGGAAACACGGGGAATGCGAGCTAGACGGGATCGTCATAACACATGGTATATGATAGAGTAGCAATAAAAATATGATGACAAGCGTGTCATGACGACACCCGAACACAAACAGAGACTTGTGTCATGTATAATCAATGTTCACGACAGCATAGTCATAAGCACAACACAAATGATCACAAAAACATTGATGATTGCTTGTAATGTAATTTTCCCACAACATGGGAACAAGTATACAAAAGATCATATTCATGTTCAAGCTTTACAAAAGTAATAAACACGAAATGCATCCTAGGGTCTCCTCTAAAAGGCAGCACTCCTAGAACTTCAATTTCCTTGATCACCTGAAAAGTAATGCTCAAAACGGTCAACAATAATGTTGGTGAGCTTCGCAGGTTTAAATTGTAAACTTGTAATTGATGCTGTATATTGTTTGTAGTAAATACCGTGCATACAGTTATAAGTAAGCAAAATCACATACCATGAGTTTTATACAACCAAACCTAATGACGTACACAAAGAAACTTGTCAGAATATATTCACCCAAGGCCCGTTCCTGGCAGTGTGAAGGTACTCACAAGTAACCATCTGTCAAGGGTGGGGGTGTCAACCCAGTAGTACTACTAATACCTATCTGTTGGTTCCAACACCGGAATTAATGGTTGTAAGACAGTCCACATAGTAACATCATGTATGTATCAGATAAGTACTCACAAGACAGTATCACGTTGATTCCAAGTATAAAATTGTAAGTATAGTGTACAACATAGAAAATGTGTGAGCATACTCTTCCCCCATGTTTGTAAAAGACTGAAACAATGTATAAGCGTAAAAAGGGGCCGAAACTCACTTGTTAAGTGGTAAGTGTGTCTGATGAACTTCCCAAACTTGTATGTATGTATGAACAGTCAATCACCTATTGACAGTTATGTTAAGAATTAATCTTATGGACTACTGTTAATAATATTGTTTAATTGAATCGGGTCGTTTCGGTTCGGTCGTGAGTAGTACACACAAGCAGTCACACACATCTTAGACTAGATTGTTTTAAATAGTACGTGCCTGTTAATGGCGTTGACTTTAATCTTTATGATCAAGCTATGACACTTTATTATATTACATTATCATCGTGAGATCTCCGAAGAGGGGATCCACACACGCACACACCATTAAGTCATACAGTAGGACCGGACGCACGACTGACACTCCATTCACACGAGTGGACTTTCAGTTGTACGAATTAGCTACTTTCGTACAATTGAACCTTCATTCGTGTGACTAAGCCTTCAGTCATACCATGCAATACCAGTCGCACAACCAAACAGCCAGCCACGCGACTCAACGTCCCTTCGCGCGAATCAGCTTCATTCGCGCGAGAGGACCCTCTTTCGCGCGACAGGCGTCTGGTGGTGCGACTCACACAATCGCACACATTTCACATTCGCACAGCCCAGTCACGCGACAACCCCTGTCGCGTGACATCTCCAGTCGCATGACAACCTCATTTCGCGTGACAACCTCTATTTCGCACCCACCAACAGTCGCGCGACACAACCGCGCGACTTACCTATTCGCTCATGTCTCAAGTCGCTCACACACATGCAGTCGCACACCCCTTTCGCGCGCGACAACCCCATTCGCGCCATCGGGAGTCGCGACGGCAGTGAGTTGCAGGTCGGCCTTCGGCTGCCCGATCACGAGTGTTACCCAACCAGAACCTCCAGAACTCATCTTCTAACCTATCTAGACAAGAAGGACACTCAGAAACAAGACATGCAAGTCCACACGACCTCATGTGCTCGGATGAACCCGAGCACCGAAAACCCTCGAAACGCAGCTGTAAAATCGAGTTAAAAACGAGGTAGTGAGGTTATCTACCTGCTAGGAACTAGTATTCACGATGGTGCTCTAGATTTGAAGACGAAAATGCTAGAAAC
The DNA here is from genome assembly GCA_024085815.1 of Flaveria linearis. NCBI lineage: Eukaryota > Viridiplantae > Streptophyta > Magnoliopsida > Asterales > Asteraceae > Flaveria > Flaveria linearis. Next base: position 42,130,721 of record CM044011.1, read on the forward strand.
GGGTCGGTTTTGGTGTTGGTTTAGAGAGAGAGAGTAGAAGAGGAGGATGAAGTGGTGAGAGGTGAAAAGAATGAAAAATGGCTGGAAGGTGGGTATTTATACCAGTCTAGTTACTCAAAGTTTCAAGTTTAGTCCCCGCACTTTGCCCCGAGTTCCTAAATTTTGTTTCGGTTGAAAACGTTATAATTTAGTCTTGTTTTATTGATGATAAAATGTTATTTATGTTATTTATAAGTTAAAAATGATTTTATTCGTGAGAATTATTTTATTATAAAAATGACGTGTTTAGTGTTAACGGGGCAAATCTTGGAGAATGTCTTAAGATAATGACAAGTCAAGCAACGATACTACACATATAAGGGCAATTAAGTAAAGCAAATATGGCATTCACGTAATTGGTTCGTCAAAATAAGGAATGACTGTTAACAAGGTTAAGTAAATCACGTTTAAACGACGGACCTTTGGTGACGGATGTCACAAATAGTAACACAAGTCCAAATATATCATTTCAGGCCTAAATATAAATAAAATTCGATACATAGCGCGCCCAATCTTTACGAACTTCATCCAAATCACCATCAGTGTATTCTTCTTTACCTTTCCAACCTAAGACAAAACCAATTTCATCAAATTAAACTTGTCAGTTTTGACCCAAAAACCCCTTTATGTAAAACACTTGTAATTTGCTTGACTAGTTTATATCAACTATAAGGCAACAAGAGGCATTCATATAAATGTTACAATTTTCATAAAATATACTAATATGTTTATCAACATATACATATTAGTATATTTTATATGTAACTAATAGCTTAAAACAAGCAAAATAAAGACTGTCTGGTCTGAAAATCAAATTTAACCAAATCAAAACTTAAGAAGTGTGATAAAAATCAACACTGTAGAATTGTTCAACACTCTGTTTGAAGCCTCAACACTCTATTTGAAGCCAAACAAAAGTATATGGAAATCTAATCACCAAATTGGCAAGGTATTTCAACCGTGAGAGAATTGAGTTACTGGTGAAACAAATCTCTATGGAGAGGGCTTGAAGCCCCCCACCCCCACCCTCCAAACACACACACACGCACACACGAATGTAAGTTATAAAAATGAACATATTTTCTTGACCTGGAATTGTACTTGATTTCCTTAAAGTTGAATTGCGTAGATGTCAAGAAACCTGGAATACAAAACCATGAAACTCAGATAAAGAAAGCTACAAGCTTGCTTAACCATCCATAATCCCTCCACTTTTAAAGAAAACTTTAAACTTAGTGAATTACAACCACATATGAAACAATTCCATGTGATTGAACAAGAAACAATGCAAAAACCTACTCTGAATCGTTTTCTACTTCTACTAAACAGATGGAAACTTAGGAGTATTTTATGAAGTTTAGAATGTGTGAATAAGGGAGAATTTAGAAATTCGACTATATGATGGTTGGGTCATCCAGCTAGAAATTTTTTCTAAGATGACTCTATTGAGCCCATTTCGACAAACAATAACATAATGTTAAATAAGATGAAGAAGCTAAATATGATAAATATTAATCATGAGATAAATGATTAAATCAGAGTGATATATAGAAACAATAGAGTGAATTGTAGAAACAATCAGCTTTGAACAAAATATATGTTGAAAAAGAAAGTATTATAAGCAATATATCCATTGTTATCATCATTATTATCATTACTTTTATCATTTGTATATTGATATTTTAATTGGATTTGACCATTCTGTAGGAATTCAGACGAATCAAAGGATATATAAGTGCAATGACAGAGCATGCTGAGCTCCTAAGTTCTGTAAGAGATGATATGAGTGAATACAAGGTGAGAAAGAACTACTTAAGTTCTCTCATTAATATATTATTGACTTATTATTTTTCTGGAAAAAGAATAATAATTATAATCATATGCAGGTATCTGGGAGCCCAAGAATGCAGATACTAAGGGAGCGAGCTGCTATCCATGGAAGCATAGCACACGTAAGTTTTTAGTCTAATATTTAGTTTCTACATCATCTCTATATGCTTGAGGAGCTTGTAGCACTTTGTAAACCCACAAATCTATTTTTTTTCTTTCTATAATGACTAAAAAAGTCAAATTTGAGAGCACACTGAAATGTCAAAAACACAATCTAAGAAGTAGGTCTGACCAACAGAGATGCTTACTTTAGAAGTAGGCTTGACCAACAAAACATGCTTTCTTGCCCCCATACAACTTGATTTCAAGAGCATCCTTAACATATGGTTCTGCATAGTGAAAAAAATTTGTAAATGTTTGAATTAAAAAACACATTTCTTTTATAATCAAGAAACAATTCACCAATAGTGAACGCAACTAAACATCTTTTATAAGGCTAATAGAAGTTTTTGCTAAGTAGTTGACTTCTTAGGTCAATCTTTGTCAGATAAGAACCTCATCCATGCGAACTTTCAAAAATAGAGCATCTGGACCAAGTGTTTCCAGCCACCTCATCATTAGCCTTCAAATTTGTAGCCAAAATTTTCTTACAAAAAATCTAAATGGAGGGCAACCAATTACATGTGTCGTCGAATCGGAACCTGCATATAGAAATTGCAAGTCAAAATTAACATATCATATTAACTAAAGATCCTACTAACTTCAAATATAAATCAACATAAGATGATTATGAAAAATGCGTTTCAATGACATCATGCCAGTGCGCTAATAAACAATAGTCATTCTGAACATTCTAGTAACATTAGTCATTAAGAAAACCAGATTATAACATTAAATCATTCAAGAATAAACCACAAGAATTGATCTACTTCAAAAGTTGCTAGCTTTTACTTGGATGATGTCGTATGTTCGTTACGTACAAGAAAAAGAATAATGACATGGTAGAATTACACTCTTAGTTGCTTACGCATCTTCCATATCAGAATCTGACTCTGTATCGGATGGCAACTCTGCGAGTACTCTTTGGTTTGTGTTGGCCTCCAATGGGGGTAACCCGTCATCATCTTCACTAGAATCCAATTCACTGTTTTCCTCTGCAGTTGAAGGGTTTCTCTGAGAGTTCCCATTAGAACTATCAACCATGACTGGTTTAAAGATTTCTGGCCTGTATTAATAGAAGAAATACGAGTCAACTCTTTTTTTACTAGCAATTAGCACTGAAGCTTCCAAATTGTTAGTTCAAGTGAAAACTGTTAAACAAAATACACGTTTCTACGTTTTATGCGGAACAATTTTTTAATTTATTTCATACCAGGTGTCTAATTGGTATGTACAACACAGTGGTTTAGCTTATTTTCAGCAGCCGCTATCTGTTACTCATGTTATTATTTTGTTACCGCATTAAGCCTATAAGTCAAGGTTATCAGTATTGTCATCCTGACTGTTGGATCGTATAAACTTGATCTCAGTAACTAACCAGCACTTGGTAAGTTAAAAAACAATAATATAAACTAACCATTCTGGAGACTTTTGTAACACTCTAACTTGTTCATGGAAAGAACTTGAAAAACAACACATGCCACTTTCTTCCAGACTCGATAGCCTCCTCTCTCCCACCATCATCAACCATAACAAAACTACCTGCAACACATCACAATAACTCATAATCATTTATCATTATGTTTCATGTGTAAGTACGAACAAAAAAAATATCTTAAGTGCATGTTTTTTCTTCAAGATGAATTACAAGTTCTGGTAGTATTTAATGGTTCTTGTAGCCTTGTCAATTATCCAAATTACAAAACATTATCATGTAAAGATTTAAGTAGATGCACCAAAATAACATCACACCTCGTTTAATCCACATGCTTTTCTGAAATTTAGCTGGGAAAATCACCAATGTTTTTTCTCCTTTGGCGTCCATAACCTGAAGAGATACAATATAAATCAAATAATCACCAACATAAATGACGAACATGCAGTGGACGAGCATTAATACACTGCTCGATCAAATTAGAGCCTCGCAGTGAAACAACTTGCATAATGCTTTGGCCTAGTTGAAGAGTTACTGTCTCATCATTAACCGCCCTCTTCAGATTCTTCCTTCCACCTTTTGTCGCCATTTTTACTTTGATCTCACTCTCAGAGTATGAAGCTTCACATACACTTATACAAACTTCCAACGCCTGCTACTGCTTCTAGAACTTCCTTGAATAAAAGATCATTATATATGCAGTGTTTCAAGAGGATAAAGTTGTTTGCTTTGGTCTATTGCATGGCGTTGGTATATCTGTCATATACCACACCAATGAAAGCAATTTAGGAACTTTAAGCCACAAATGTATCAAAGGATAATTTGCATTCATAAACAATTTCAAAATTCAAGCTTAAACTAAACATTTGCATAAGCAGATGATCTGGCTGCATAATTCGTTGCCAAGATTCGGAAGTGATGTTCCTATTTATATTAAGCATCGAAGGTTATAACCCTAATTTATAACACATCCACAATCAACCAAAAATTAGCAAACAAAACAAATAAATCAACAATGTAGTAGCACCTGCGATGGGCTGCGTTGATGGGTGGTCGGAGTGGACTGCGGTGGTGGGTGGCCTGCGGCGGAGGGACTGCAGTGGTGGTCGACCGGGGTGGTGGTCGACCGGGTGGTGGTCGACCGGGTGGTGGTGGTGGCCTGCAATGGTGGTGGTTGTTGGCGGTCGATTGAGCAGTGGTGGTGGTGGTGGGCGTCGGATGCGCGAAGGTGGTAGTTGGCCGGTTGATTGAGCAGTGGTGGTGGTGGTGGGCGTCGGCTGCGCGGAAGAGCTGGTGGCCGGTCGGTCGATCGGTGGTGGTTGGAGGAGGAGTTGGTGGCCACACCAGCCTGCAGTGGTGGTGGGGGGTCGGTCGATTTGGGGGATTTGAGGGGAGGAAGAGAGGCGCGCGATGTAGATATTGAAAGGGGGAAGGGTTATAAAATTTTGAAAAAATGACATACAAAGATGACACGCAAAAATGCGTATCATCTTTTCTAAAAATATTTTAAAATTTGACATATATTTTATGATACGCGTAAATGCACGTCATCATTTTTCGCACGTCATCTTTTGCGCGTCATCTATTAATAGTTTTCTAGTAGTGTCAATTAATAGTACAGGATGACGATATATCAAAAACTGCATTCAGAACTAGGTACGGACACTATGAATTTCTTGTGATGCCATTTGGATTAACCAATGCCCCAGCAGTGTTTATGGATTTAATGAATAGAGTGTGTAAACCCTATTTAGATAAATTCGTTATAGTCTTCATAGATGACATTTTGATTTATTCTAAGAATAAGAAAGACCACGAACAACACTTGAGGTTAACTTTGAAATTGCTAAAAAAGGAAAAGTTATATGCAAAATTCTCAAAATACGAATTTTGGAAAAGAGAAGTACAATTCCTAGGACACATAGTTAATCAGAATGGATTCTAGTTGATCCCGCAAAGATTGAAGCAGTCAAGAAATGGGAAGTTCCAAAAACCCCAACTGAAATACGACAATTCTTAGTTTTAGCAGGATATTACAGAAGATTTATAGAAAATTTCTTGAGAATAGCTCACCCATTGACAGAATTGACCCAAAAGATGGAAGGTATATATGGGACGAAAAACAAAATGAAGCTTTTGAACTCCTTAAAAATAAGTTATGTAGTGCTCTCGTTTTAGCTTTGCCAGAAGGGACAGATAACTTTATAGTATATTATGATGCATCACGTCAAGGTTTTGGATGTGTTTTAATGCAAAAAGACAAGGTAATAGCATATGCATCTAGACAACTTAGGGGTAGTGAAAAGAATTATACCACCCATGATCTAGAATTAGGAGTTATAGTACTTGCACTAAAAATTTGGAGACATTATCTGTATGGAACTAAGTGTATTATTTATACAGATCATAAAAGTCTACAACATATCTTTGATCAAAAGATGTTAAATATGAGGTAAGAAGATGGGTAGAATTATTAAGTGATTACAACTGTGAAATCAAATATCATCCTGGTAAAGCAAACGTAGTTGCTGATACTCTAAGTAGGAAAGAAAGAATTAAGCCATTACGAGTACGTGCTGTGAGAATGAAACTACAATCAGAATTGTTAAGACAAATCCAGAAACCCAACAAGAAGATGTGTTGAAACTAAAAGGACAATTAAAGGACATGAAAGAAGAAACAGATGGAATTCTGAAGTTTAAAGGAAAAAATTTGGGTACCTGACAATAGCATGATTAGAACAATTGTCCTACAAGAAGATCATAAGTCAAAATATTCTGTACATCCAGGAAATAATAAAATGTACAAGGATTTGAAAAGCCAATACTGGTGGCCAGGTATGAAAAGATCAGTCGGAAAATTTGTGGAACAATGTGATGTCTGTTCAAGAATAAAAACTGAATACCAAAAACCTTCGGGATACCTACAGCAACCAGAGATTCCGGAATGGAAATGGGATCAAATTACAATGGACTTTATAACTAAACTACCAAGAACCAGAAATGGATACAACACAATTTGGGTTATAGTAGATAGATTGACTAAGTCAGCTCATTTCTTACCCGTACGAGAAGATTATGAGATTGAGAGACTAGCAAGAATTTACATAAAAGAAATTGTGTCCAGACATGGAATACCTGTATCCATTATATCAGATAGAGATAGTAGATTTACTTCCAGATTCTGGCAGACTTTACAAAAAGCCTTAGAAACCCAAGTAAATTTAAGTACAGCCTATCATCCACAGACTGGTGGACAGAGTGAAAGAACAACACAAACCCTAGAAGATATGCTAAGAGCTTATGCTATACACTTTGGTGGGAACTGGGACAGTCACTTACCATTAATAGAATTTTCATACAATAACAGTTATCACTCTAGCATTGGGTTAGCTCCATTTGAAGCTTTATACGGAAGAAAGTGTAGATCACCCTTGTGTTGGAATGAAATAGGTGATAGACAACTGACAGGTCCTGAACTAATCCAAGAAACCACAGACAAGATCACTGAGATTAAAAACAGATTGAAAGCAGCTCGTGATCGATAGAAAAGTTACGCAGACAAGAGAAGAAAGCCGTTGGAATTTTAAATAGGAGACAGGGTTTATCTAAAGATATCTCCCTCAAAAGGAATCTTCCGGTTTGGAAAACCAAGTAAACTAAACCCTAGGTATGTTGGTCCGTTTAAAATCATTGATAGAATTGGTCCTGTGGCATATAAGTTGGATTTACCTCAAGAATTAACTGAAGTGCATAACACCTTTCATGTGTCCAACCTCAAGAAATATCTAACCAATGAAACCTTAGAGGTACCAATTCAAGAAGTCAAAATAGATAGGAAACTTCATTTTATGGAAGAACCAATAGCCATTGTAGGAAAAAAAGTAAAGCAGTTAAGAAGGAATAGAATCCCTATAGTGAAAGTTAAGTGGAATGCGAAGAGAGGACCAAAATACACATGTGAAAGAGAAGATGAAATCAAGAAGAAATACCCCCACTTATTCAAAGGTAATGATCAAATAAATTTTTCTGAAATTTAATAAATCACAAGGAATTTCGGGACAAAATTCTTTTAACAGGGGGAGAATGTGACAACCCTAAATTAGATAGACGATTTTATTACGAACATTATTTAGCAAAATACATTATTATATATACATACACATGTCATGCTTACATATTGTACATGTGCATATTTTGCATGCATATAAATATAATTTACGTATGCATGTTTGCATGCATGTATATATATGCATAAAATTTACATGTGCATGCATGTATATATATGAAAGTTTCGTATGCATGTTGCATGCATGTTGCATGCATGTATAGAATTCAAGCATGCATGTTTTTGCATGTACATATATATTCTACTGGTGATATATTCTACATGTATGTATATATATATATATATACACATAAGTTAGACTTATGATTATCTATATTATTATATATGTGTATTATAGGTAAGCATGGTTGCATGCTTGCTAAGGTTACGTATGCATGTATGAATATACATCTATAAATGCATCCATATATATATATATATATATATATATATACACACACACACACACACACGAATTAAGTAGATCAAACCCAAAACAAACACAACCAAACTCTCGATTTATTAGGATAATATTAACACCCGAATTAAACCTCAACCTTAATGATTAAAACACCTAAACACTAAACTAAAAACACCAAACCACCCTCCCAATCCCCTCGGCCAAGTATTCCAAAACCGACTCCCCTAAGAAAATCATATGAAGCTATCATGATTACAAAGGATAGATGGCAATTCTTAAGAGCATTCTCGGCCACCTTGCATTCCTAGTCCTTAGTCATCAAGGTGTTATCATTACATAACACCAAGCACCACCACAAATTGCCACCTAAACTCTAGGTACATTGAAGCAAATTAAGCAACAGATTTTAATAAGCTTACAATGATGATATGATGACTCGCAAGCCTCTTTATTCGCCACCTAGCTTCATCTTGAAACCAAGCACAAACTTGAAACTCCACCTAGCACCCTACATAACCAACTAATGCAACCTATTACTTCTAGATCTAGCACACTTCCATTATATATCTACCTCTCGGCCAAGCCTTCCCAAGACACCATCTCTTATCTTTTGGAAGATAGTAAACACCTCACACCATAACCATCGAACAACCGCCATCCTCTCCACCCTTGTTCTCTAAACTCTCGGTCAAGCTACCACGAAACACCTCCATAACCTACAACACCACCATCACCGGTAACCAACACCTCCCACCACCTTTACTTGCTTCTCTACCTCTCGGTTCTACAAGCCCAAGCTAGCCACATTCTCAAGTCGTGGACTCAAGGCATCTCAACCATTCCCCGATCATCATCAGCCTTTCCCTCCCTCGTTTACAAGGTTAAAATCTTTCAAAGTATTTAAAATGCTAAGAGTACATATGTATTATAAACACATATAATTGTTTTGGTACATATATACATATACCAAAAACTAATCTTAAGAGTCTGGAAAAACTTTAAAAATCACGGTAATGAAATTCAGAAAAATTATGACAAAAAGTATATTTTTTAATTTATGAGAATTAATCTTGAAAATATTAAGAAAAATAAATAAAATACTAAATAAATTGCGATTGTGGGAATAAAAATTGAAAAATCTTTAGAAAACATTAACTCATTATTTATAAATTTTATTAAAAATATATTAAGTAAGATAATTTATACAAATTATTTAAAAAAAATACTTAAAATATAAATAATTCGGGAAAATTCTGGAAAAATCACAGAATGACTCTTTTGGAGTGTTAAATCTCCAAGAATTATATGGTATTTTATTTCCTTATTATGTTTGAAAAATGAATTTTTAAGTGATCTGTTGTAGAAAAATCTAAATAAATATTTAACCGGTACCATCAATCATGAAAAATTCACTATAGATATGATAAATCAGATTCTATAGATGGTATAAATTTCATAATTTTTGGAGTTATATAGCTATTTTTAATGAATTTTGGAAATATTGTAAGATTTACAGAAAACAATCTGTTGTGAATTAAACATTAGAAAAATTATGAAATAATTTATACGGTTAAAGAAACATTCTGTAAATTTTTTGTAATTTTTGAGTAGCAGTAGATATTTTTGATGATTTTTAGAGATTTTGGGATAATTATAACAATTTATGTGTAATAGAATAAACTAGAAAGCATATATAATCATTGTATTACTAACAATCAGACATAAATGAATCAACGATTGTAGACGAACCAAATAAAAAGGGAATCAAACCTGTTAGTAGATTATTTTTCCTATCATGAAATCATAAAAAGAGCAACTCGATCAACTTCCGATGAGTGGGATCCAACAAGTGCAGAAACTTCTAGTTCACACTTTTATTTAATCATTAAGACTATTTTGAAAAATATACAAAGTACGTAGTCCAAAACTCACACTATTCACCATAACATTTTGACTTCACACATTTGACCCGTCAAATTGTTTGTGTAGTTGATAACAACTAACAAGCAATGGGTGTGTGGAGAGAATCAACCACGTGTCAACATTTCATTTGAAGAGTTCCAATCCGAAAAGTGCATGTTTAACCAAACCATGTGACCATCAATAGCTGAATATTTATTACTATAATTATAACTAGAGGGATTACTCCGCGCGTTGCAGCGGGTATCTTGTGTGTATATTTTTTCTTCCGATCCTATTTGTTGCTAGAAGTTTCAGGTTATAATTGCATATTTTGTAAAGACCTTGTATATGACATTAAACCAATACGAATGGACTTATGTGAAAAATGAATAACGATTAGTGCTAAATTAAAGGAAACTGAACTTAACAAAAGTCAAACCAAATCTAATGGATAAATAGTTGTCCATTTATGCGTTTTGCCAATCATCTGCTTTACAAAATTGGCCCAACTCGTCAACAATTCCATGCTATGTTAACAACATAAGTAACCGGTGGCACGGAGATACATTTAAAAAAAGATTATTGACAATTAAGAATGGTACCTTTGTTAGTGAGAAAGCTGCAAATAACGCCCTAATAAAGAAACCAAAAAGTATACCAACTGTGATAGTCCCAGTAAGCCTTGTACACTCACTTGATCTCCTAAAAGTTGCATCCTTTCAAAATTAATTAACATAAAAATAACATTTATTAAAAAACAAAGAAGATTCAACCATCAAAAACATTATACAAACCTTTGATTTCAGATTCACGTGGCGCGCGGTTAGTGGTTTAATCTTTAGGAATTGTCCTACATAACACTCATATAATTGGCTAAAAATGGTGGTAGTATTGGACAAAATTAAACATGGTAGAAGATGCTCATCTAATTTTAAACAAAGGTTAACGGGTCGTTTAAATCAGATAACAATTATATTTAGTACCACTCTAAATTGACATAACAACATATTAGCATACTCCCTTAAAGCTTCATTGCTAATAGCCCCGATCACCAAATCTGATCTACTTAGCATTCTATCTCATGGAATATCATGCCTACATTGACTAATGAAGCAAACCAACTAATGTAATTGTCAAGATAACCACAACATGAGAAAATGGCTATAAATTGCAGGGAAACAAAAAAAAAAACGCAATATCACATACCTCATCAAACCTTATGAGGGTGAAAAACAGGTGAAATCTATCTCTGTATCGCTGTATTCACCTCCCAAAAATGCTTCAAAGTGAAATTACGGCTAGACAACCTTCGGGCTATTCTGCTTCGCGTCCAAAATCCTAAACAACCAAGAAAAGAAATCATATAACCATGGATTGAAAAATTAAGTGATAATTATTAACAAAATTACCACAACAATTATCAAAATCTATATCCCACGTATACCTCGAATCCAAACCAACTTATATTATGACACTGAATGAGGTAGAAACTACAGACATGACACACTATCTAATAATATATTAAATACAAATACCAAACTATATTACTACAATAGTAATCTAATTCTTGAATTAGTGACAGGATCTCAGCCTCTCGTTTGATCAATCAGATTGGTTTGCAGCGGATTTAGCACGTTAATTAGCAATTATAGCAAGAACATAAAGATATTGCAATTAAAAGCACAAACATAGAGAGAGAAAAGAGCTCTGCAAAAAATTAATTGTTCTATTGCTCAACACGTTTTGGCAATTAAAACAGCATGGTTCACCATCCTTTATAGGCGGCAAAAGGATGGTGATGATGTCCTTTCTCTGACATCAACCGATTATTAAAATTACAACTGACGGAACATAAAACTACTGAAAATGTCAACAGCTGACATCTTCTTACAAAAGTGTTTCTATCTTTTACAAGTACTGACAAAAGTAAACTACTGAAATCCTACAACGACTGAAGAACAAACTCTTCAGTCGTTTATAACTACTGATACTATAACAGCTAAAGAACAAACTCTTCAGCTGTTGTACAACTACTGAAATAAAATTACAAAACTAATGAAAGGTAAAAACCATCACAACAACTGAAGAAGACTTCTTCAGCTGTTGTGACAAACTCTGAATCTTCAACACAGTTCTTCAGACTTGGGCTTCAGATGATGTATCAACTGATGACTTCAGTAGATGTCATCAACTGTTGTCTTCAGTCTTTGTCTTCAGACTTTGTGCTTCAGTAGAAGGTCTTTAGTTCTTCAGTTCTTCAGCTTTTGATTCTTCAGTACTTGTCTTCAGTATTTGAAGTCTTCAGTACTTGTATGATCAGTACTTCAGACTTCAGTACTTGTCTTCAGTACTTTAGAGTCTTCAGCTGTTGTTCTTCAGTTCTTTGATCTCCATACTTTGATCTTCAGACTTTGTCAGAACAGCTGATGGGAGTCTTCAGCAGTTGTTGCTGAAGGAATTGATCTGCCCAAGATACATATTAAATTGATGTGGCTAGTGTGATATGATCCAAGTCGGGTCATACCCAATAACAAGCTAAACAAACACCAATGGATAATTTATTCGGTGATGAGATCATACAAATAAATTGTGACACCAATTTAGAAAATGGGTTTTCTAAATCATTACTTTTGTAAATAAACAACATTATATGGATAATTTTTTGAGGGAATTAGTTGTTTTATTATTTAAGTTAGTTAAGTAATAACAAACAACATGTGTGTTACAATTTTATAAAATGTAAGGGTTATATTTTATAAAATGGCAATACAAGAGAGTATAATTTATAAGTTATAAAATGGGATGAAAACAAAACATGTGGGCCATGTTTTGGTCGTCCCCTTGGGGTTTTGAAAGTCTTTTTGACTTATTTTGGTTGCATGTGTTATTGGAACAAACAACTCCCTTAAAACTCTCCATCTTCCACATTTGACAAAGATAAAAGAATCCTTCTTTTCTCTCCTCTCTTTCTTACGGTTTTGGAGCAAAAGGAAGGAAGATTTTCAGCTTTCAAAAGGTGGGTTTGATTGCTAAAAATTGGTGTCCAAGTATCCTAGCAATCAAGGGTGTTTGAAGAAGCTTGGGGTACAACCGCTTGAGGATTTCTTGCTTGAAGTTTCAGCCACAAATATCATCATTCTCATCTTAGAATTTCGGGTTTAGGAAGCTACAAAGGTTGTAGTTTCTTAACTATCTAGTGTTCTTTCATTTGTATGTATTGTGTATAATGATCCATGGCTTGGGGTTCTTTGTTAAAATGGGTTTAACAACTAACTTATTAACATGTTTTAAAATATAAATCCGCTGCGTTTTCATATAAACTAAGTTGTATGAGCTTTGATAAACATCTTAAAACCCCATCAGTTCTTCAGTTCTTTGATCTTCATACTTTGATCTTCAACTTTGTCAGAACAGCTGATGGGAGTCTTCAGCAGTTGTTGTAGTGGCATGTGGAACTTAGAGGTTTTCCTGATCTTGGCTCATTGGTTCTTTTGGTCCAACAAACTCCCCCTGAACCAATGCATCCAAAACTCTAATTATTTGTTGTCCCACTTATTGTTGGCATAAAGATTGGTCTATTTCCTTCTGGATATCAGAAGTTGACCCTGATAAGCACTGGCCTGGGAGAAGGTTTCTAGTATTTGTTTGGCTAAGTATGGATGGGAGCTCTGTTTTGGGGAATTGGACACAGAGCTGTTATCCCATCCATGAAACCTACCTCCCATGTACTAGCCTGTAGGATTCTCTGGTATAGGCTTGGACGAAAATCATTTGTTCTTCTTTGGTCATGTCTTCAGCCCCACCATCAAACAATCCTTCACGGCCGTACATCTCTGAGACAAACTTGACCTGTTTGCCATTCTTCATCTCAACTGTTGTGATTTGCTTATATGCAAATTCATCTGGATGTTTGCCTTCTAGCAACAAGTTGAGCTCATCTTTGCGGAAGTTCTCAAGCTTCTTATAAACTAAGCCTTTCCTCACCATCCTATTCTCCAACGTCATTTCAGGAGGTTGCTTAGATTTATAAGCCTTCTCGAACTCATCCACAATTTCCCAGGGTGTTAATACAAGAGCCACAGTTATTACTTCATCTTCAATCCTCTTCATCTGGCTCTTGTACCTCACAGGAATATCTTTCTTTGTGATCCTGTGAGCCACCCTAGGATCAGGCCAAGTCCTCACTCTCTCTTTGTCATATTGGAAGGTTTGTTTGAGAGTGAAGAGTCTCAGAGCTTCCTTCTTCATGTTCATGATAGAGGTAGAGGCAGCATATGCTTGGTCAATTGACTTAAGCATTTCAGCATCATGAAGCTGCTGCTGCTCCTCTTACTCTATCTTAACCCTCACAGTATCTATCTGTGAGGTGGGAGTGATGGTTTGTGATTTGGCTTTAGGTAGAGGTATAACTGCAGAAATAGGCAGACTATCCATAACAAAGGGTTAAAAGCCTTGACCATATGGATTGATTGGTTGTCTAGTTATATTCATTTGGGCATGTAATGTTTTATCTTTGGTTTCAAGTTTTGTTTTGTAATCTATTCATTCATATGGTTTGTAATAAATAGATTAGGAGTTTTTCTTTACTAGAAAAATGTATTAGGATACATATTTTGTAAAGGATGCTCAAGATCAAGACTTGAAGAAAAGATAAGACAAAGAGGATGCTTGAAGATGTGGTTTCAAGTGGGAGTCCCTTTGGTCAACCATGTGTCATGATTCTTAACCCTTAGGACAAGACCATTTGACACACTTGTTTTGGCTAAACAAGTGTGATCAACTTAGTATGCTTTGTTATGCATATGTGAATGTTTTGTTTATGTTTGGTTGAATGCATATGATGATGTTTGTTTTGAATATTTGGATGTGATTTACAAACCGTCAACTAAAACAAACTATAAACAAGTAATTGGTTCTCAAATCATTAAGCATAAATAGAATGGTTCTATAAAAGGAGTTAATGGTTTGCAAAATAAAATGGGTTTTATTTAAAAGAACCAATAGGGTACCATATGGTTGAATGCATACAATCATATGATACATAGACTTTTCTAAACAAGAATTGTGAAATTGTAAATCCCTTTTGATAACAAGTTAAACACCATCCTTTTACACAACACTTAGGTTACTTGCAAACTCTTAGTGGGATAAAGGTCACCTAACCACTTTGAGGGAACTTGTAACTTGAGGTGAGAATACCATGTTTGTGGGATAAAGGTCACCTAACCACTTATGTAGTAAACTCACACGTGTGTGTAAGTAGGACGACTTGATTTGTAAAATATATTGGATGGATCACCTAAAATATGTTTTACAAAAGGTGTTGATGGGATAAACATGCCGTTATAAACATAAGATGTTCAAACGATCCCATACCACTAGAAGTTGCAATAGGTTGCAATTGTCATTTATGACTACCTTGTTTATTTAAATAATGGGATAAAGGTCACCTAACCAAGTATTTAAATATAACGTTGGATTCTAAAATTTTATTTATTAATGGTCTATGAGACATAAAGGGTATTGATAAATGAAATATAATTATATCAACGATTACTAATGGAACTTTGTAAAATCTTGTAGATGGCCGACAACAACAACGCTAATAACGATGTACCAAACCAAAACAACCAATCCCTAAGGGCGATCCTTCAAAGGGATCGTCTAACACCTAACAATTTCATGGATTGGTACCGCAACTTGAGAATCGTTCTCAAGCAAGAAAAGCGGGCCGACATCCTTGATGATCCCATCCCCGATGAACCTGACGAGGAAGATGTGGAAGCGTATAATGATTGGGTTAGATATGTGGAAGACTCCGTCCAAGTCTCTTGCCTAATGTTAGCAAGTATGACACCCGAACTCCAAAAGGATTATGAGCTCCATGGAGCTTATGACATGATCACTCAGTTGCGGGAAACGTTCCAGCAACAAGCTAGAGTGGAGCGCTACGAAACGGTTCAAGCGCTTAATGCATGTCGGATGGAGGAATCCCAATCAGTTTCATCTTATGTTCTTAAGATGAAAAGCCATATCGACCGCCTTCAAAGGCTAAACTGTCCTATCTCAAAAGAGTTGGCCACAGATTTGATCCTAAACGGCCTAACTAAAAAGTTTGAGGCATTCGTCATGAACTACAACATGAACGGATGGGACAAGAGCATAAATGAACTTCATTCAATGCTCAAATCAGCCGAGGCGGGGATGGGTAAAAGGGCTTTACCCGTTCTCACCATTAATGAAGGTGGGAGAAGGAGAAGGTCTCTACCCCCTCCTAAGGCAACTGTTGCCAAAGGAAAGGGGCACGTTGGGGAAAGGGGAAGATGGTTGTTAGGGCGCAACCTCCGAAGCCCAAGGAGAAGAAGCAAAAGGTTGCTGTGAATGACCCATGCTTCAAATGTGGTGAGATAGGGCATTGGATGAGAAATTGTCCAGTCTATCTCAAAGAGTTAAGAGAAAAGAGGGATGCGGGGCAAACCTCAGGTATAATTTACATGATACATGTTAGCTAAATGTTATTTCTTCTAACACATGGGTATTAGATACCGGATGTGGAACTCATATTTGCAATTTGTTACAGGGGTTCAAAAGAAATGAGCATTATGCAAAAGGGGAAATAAGTCTCTTCATGGGCAATGGTGCAAAGGTTCACGTGGAAGCCCAAGGAGACTACATTTTGAAGCTTCCAAATGGTTTGGAAGTTATTTTAAGTAATGTATTATATGCTCCTAGTTTGACTAGGAATATAATTTCTGTTTCCCGTTTAAGACAATATAATTATGATTTCAAGTTTGTTAACAATGATATTCATGTTTCTTTTAATCATGTATTTTATTTTAAGGCTATACCTTGTAATGGTATTTATGAATTGGTTCATGAAAACGCAACATATGATAGCTCAATATACCAAGCAACCACCAAAAGACTCAAATTAGATTTGAGTGATACCTACCTTTGGCATTGTCGTCTTGGTCATATAAACAAGAAACGTATACAAACGCTTCAAAAGAATGGTCTTTTAAAAACAAATGAATGTGATTCATTTGATGTATGTGAATCTTGTTTACAAGGAAAAATGACTAAGGCACCCTTTAGTGGAACTAACGAAAGGGCAAAAGATTTATTAGGTATCATACATTCGGATGTATGTGGTCCTTTTAAGCCAATGACTAGGAATGGTGAAAGATACTTCATTACCTTTACCGATGATTATAGTCGCTATGGGTATGTGTATTTATTAAAACACAAAGATGAAGCTTTTGAAATGTTCAAAATCTTCAAGAATGAAGTAGAAAATCAACTCAACAAATCAATTAAAGTTCTCCGCACTATAGAGGTGGTGAATACCTAAGTGATGTTTTTCAAGATCATCTTAGGAGTTGTGGGATTGTCTCACAACTCACTCCACCTGGAACACCACAACATAATGGTGTGTCTGAGAGGAGAATCGAACCTTATTGGATATGGTTCGATCTATGATGGCTAGAAGCACATTGCCTCTATCATTTTGGGGTTTCGCTTTGCTCTCCGGGCCCGTATTCTGAATATGGCCCCAACCAAGAAGGTGGAAAGGACACCTTTTGAGATATGGCATGGAAGAGTTCCATCCCTATCATACATAAGGGTCTGGGGTTGTGAGGCTTATGTTAAGACTCCCACCCCAAACAAATTAGATGTCCGATCCACCAAGTGTATCTTTGTTGGATATCCTAGAGATTCTATGGGATACTATTTCTATGATCCACTGGAACAAAAGGTGTTTGTTGCCAGAAAGGGTGAGTTCTTAGAAGCCAAGTTCCTTATGGAAGGAGCTAGCAGTAGAACAGTGGATCTTGAGGAGGATCAAGAACTACAGCCCGATGCACGTTTGGTTGAAACTAGCACTCAACATGAGGATGTTGATGACGATCAACATGTTGATCAATACACACAAAACGTTCGCAGAAGTGGTAGAACTAGTATTCCACCTGATAGATACGGATTTTTCATGGATGGATGCTATGTGGTAGATTCAGATGAACCAACCACATATCATGATGCAGTATCCAATTTGGATTGTGACAAATGGCTTAAAGCCATGAACGCTGAGATGCAATCCATGTATGACAATCAAGTTTGGGAACTTGTCATACCACCTCTTAATTCCAAAGTAGTTGGAAGTAAGTGGGTTTTCAAGAAGAAAACCGATATGCATGGAAACTAGGATACTTACAAAGCTAGACTTGTAGCAAAGGGTTTCACTCAAACTCAAGGGGTTGACTATGATGAAACCTTCTCACCTGTTGCAATGCTAAAGTCTATAAGGATATTGTTTGCCATAGCTGCTCATTATGACTATGAGATTTGGCAAATGGATGTCAAAACCGCTTTCCTAAATGGATATCTTGAGGAAGATGTCTATATGGTTCAGCCTGAAGGTTTTGTCGATCCAAAACATCCTGATAAAGTATGCAAGTTAAAGAAATCAATCTATGGATTGAAACAATCATTGAGAAGCTGGAATCACCGTTTTGATGAGGAGATAAAGAAATTTGGCTTCATCAAAAACGCTGATGAGGCTTGTGTGTACAAGAAGGCTAGTGGGAGCATAATAACCTTCCTAGTATTGTATGTTGATGACATACTACTATTTGGAAATGACATCCCAACCTTGGAAGGTGTAAAAACCTGGCTTGGAAGTTGTTTTTCCATCAAGGACCTTGGTGAAGCTGCCTATATTCTAGGAATAAAGATCTATAGGGATAGATCAAGGCGGCTGATTAGTTTGAATCAAAGTGCATACATTGACAAAATCTTGAAAAGGTTCAAGATGGAAAACTCTAAGAAAGGTAGTGTACCTATTCAAAGAGGGACAATATTGAGTACGACTCAATGTCGAAGCTTGAAGGAGGAGCAAAATAGAATGAAGGCAATCCCATATGCATCTGCTATAGGATCCATCATGTATGCAATGATATGTACTAGACCGGACGTGTCATACGCTTTAAGCATGACAAGTAGATACCAGTAAAATCCTGGTGATAGTCATTGGATGGTGTCAAGAACATTCTGAAGTACCTAAGGAGGACTAAGGACATGTTCTTGATCTACGGGTCTGGTGAAGAGGAACTCATTGTAAAAGGTTACACGGATGCGAGTTTCCAAACCGATCGAGATGATTCACGATCTCAATCGGGGTACATCTTTATTCTGAATGGGGGAGCTGTTTCTTGGAAAAGCTCAAAGCAAGAAGTCGTAGCGTTGTCCACTACAGAGTCAGAATACGTCGCCGCTTCAATGGCAGCACAGGAAGCTGCATGGCTGAAGAAATTCATAGCCGATCTAGGGGTAGTCCCTTCCATTCAGGATCCCCTAGAGATCTTTTGTGACAACGAGGGTGCAATTGCTCAAATCAAGGAACCTCGTGCTCATCAAAAGACTCGGCACATTGAACGGAGATTCAACTACATAAGGGATGAAGTTGAAAAAGGAAAGATATGTATTTGCAAAGTCCACACTGATAAAAACGTTGTGGATCCACTCACAAAGCTCCTTGAAAAGGCAAAGCATGAAGGCCATGCTTGTGCCATGGGACTTAGATATTCAAGTGACTGGGTTTGATGTTGTATTTTATATTTGGATATTGGAACTTATGTTATTTGACTTAATTACATGGTTATAATTTCATTTGTTCTTCTATTTTAGCATGTTTAAATCCGTGAATAAATGAGTTATTCTAAACGTCCGTAGTCGATCATACTTGTGGGAACAATTATGAATGTAAGACTATAATGAAATTGGATTGGTTGATATTCATAAGGTATGAATATAGAGCAAGAGGTTGCTACCAAGGTTCATTGATATCTATGGGATATGGACATTGGACTGACCCGCTCTCAATTATTTCTGCATGGAATCTTTGTGATTAGTCATAAGAGATATTGAGTAAAGGCGAATATCATTGTATCCTCAGACCTGAGATATATATTGGGTCTTGATATTCACCAAGTATTGTACTTTGACTTAGTACTTTGCTGTTCTGAAAATTGGTAGTACATAAGGCTGAGTTCAGGTATGATATGAGGTGATTGTGAGAGACGTATGTAATCAAGATGGAATTTGTTCCTCTTATTCGTTGAGAGTAAGATGTCTAAGGCCTGTTAAAGTTAAATCTGCAGAGAATGACAATTCTGTGTCTCTTGGATTTAACATGACATCTGAAATAAAAGGATAAATGATTGATTCACCTAAATCATATTCAAGTAAGGTACTTGAAAAGGATGATGTTATTGAATGGCACTTAGTCATATACATTAGGGGTAGCAAACCGTTGCTAGGCGTTATTTGCTGCTTGCATCAATCTTCTATGAATCTTGTGCAAGTGGGAGATTATAGGAATTGATCTACCCAAGATACATATTAAATTGATGTGGCTAGTGTGATATGATCCAAATCGGGTCATACCCAATAACAAGCTAAACAAACACCAATGGATAATTTATTCGGTGATGAGATCATACAAATAAATTATGACACCAATTTAGAAAATTGGTTTTCTAAATCATTACTTTTGTAAATAAACAACATTATATGGATAATTTGTTTGAGGGAATTAGTTGTTTTATTATTTAAGTTAGTTAAGTAATAACAAACAACATGTGTGTTACAATTTTATAAAATGTAAGGGTTATATTTTATAAAATGGCAATACAAGAGAGTATAATTTATAAGTTATAAAATGGGATGAAAACAAAACATGTGGGCCATGTTTTGGCCGGCCCCTTGGGGTTTTGAAAGTCTTTTTGACTTATTTTGGTTGCATGTGTTATTGGAACAAACAACTCCCTTAAAACTCTCCATCTTCCACATTTGACAAAGATAAAAGAATCCTTCTTTTCTCTCCTCTCTTTCTTACGGTTTTGGAGCAAAAGGAAGGAAGATTTTCAGCTTTCAAAAGGTGGTTTTGATTGCTAAAAATTGGTGTCCAAGTATCCTAGCAATCAAGGGTGTTTGAAGAAGCTTGGGGTACAACCTCTTGAGGATTTCTTGCTTGAAGTTTCAGCCACAAATATCATCATTCTCATCTCAGAATTTCGGGTTTAGGAAGCTACAAAGGTTGTAGTTTCTTAACTATCTAGTGTTCTTTCATTTGTATGTATTGTGTATAATGATCCATGGCTTGGGGTTCTTTGTTAAAATGGGTTTAACAACTAACTTATTAACATGTTTTAAAATATAAATCCGTTGCGTTTTCATATAAACTAAGTTGTATGAGCTTTGATAAACATGTTAAAACCCCATCAGTTCTTCAGTTCTTTGATCTTCATACTTTGATCATCAAACTTTGTCAGAACAGCTGATGGGAGTCTTCAGCAGTTGTTGCAGTGGCATGTGGAACTTAGAGGTTTTCCTGATCTTGGCTCATTGGTTCTTTTGGTCCAACAAACTCCCCCTGAACCAATGCAGCCAAAACCTCTAATTATTTATTGTCCCACTTATTGTTGGCATAAAGATTGGTCTATTTCCTTCTGGATCAGATCAGAAGTTGACACTGATAAGCACTGGCCTGGGAGAAGGTTTCTAGTATTTGTTTGGCTAAGTATGGATGGGAGCTCTGTTTTAGGGAATTGGACACAGAGCTGTTATCCCATCCATGAAACCTACCTCCCATGTACTAGCCTGTAGGATTCTCTGGTGTAGGCTCGGAAGAAAATCATTTGTTCTTCTTTGGTCATGTCTTCAGCCCCACCATCGAACAATCCTTCACGGCCGTACATCTCTGAGACAAACTTGACCTGTTTGCCATTCTTGAGCTCAACTGTTGTGATTTGCTTATATGCAAATTCATCTGGATGTTTGCTTCTAGCAACAAGTTGAGCCCATCTTTGCGGAAGTTCTCAAGCTTCTTATAAACTAAGCCTTTCCTAACCATCCTATTCTCCAACATCATTTCAGGAGGTTGCTTAGATTTATAAGCCTTCTCGAACTCATCCACAATTTCCCAGGGTGTTAATACAAGAGCCACAGTTATTACTTCATCTACAATCCTCTTCATCTGGCTCTTGTACCTCACAGGAATATCTTTCTTTGTGATCCTGTGAGCCACCCTAGGATCAGGCCAAGTCCTCACTCTCTCTTTGTCATATTGGAAGGTTTGTTTGAGAGTGAAGAGTCTCAGAGCTTCCTTCTTCATGTTCATGATAGAGGTAGAGGCAACATATGCTTGGTCAATTGACTTAAGCATTTCAGCATCATGAAGCTGCTGCTGCTCCTCTTCCTCTATCTTAACCCTCACAGTATCTATCTGTGAGGTGGGAGTGATGGTTTGTGATTTGGCTTTAGGTAGAGGTATAACTGCAGAAATAGGAAGACTATCCTCCTCATCCTCCTCTTCTTCTTCTTCTTACAGCCTCAACACCCTTCTCTTCTTCTTCAAGGGTGGATCATTGGCTGCGGGTTTTGATGGTGAAGGGGTTGGTTTTGTGGGTTGTGGTTTGGTGGTTGGTGTGGGAATGTTGGCAGGCACTTCTAGTAACCTAGAAATAAGAGCAGGTTTGGTTTGTTTTACTAGCAGGGTCCTGTTCCCAGCACCGGCTTCTGAGAGGGCCTCATCGACCAGTCCTTTGGTGAAATCACCAGCTGAACAGATCTTGGCGGCTATAGCCAAGATTTTGTCCCTGGTCCATGCTTTGACATCAAGGACTGGCCTGCCCAGATACTTCGAAATGAATTTACTCATAGCCTCGAGTCTCTTTTTGTCCTCTTGGCTATAAGTAGACCATCGGTGTTCGATCTCCCTAGTCTCCATCTTCCTGAGCTCCTGATCTAGCAATGCTGTGTCCTTGTCAAAGCCTTGCCTAAAGCTGACCAATGGCAGAGTCCATTGATCTGCTTTGTTCAGCATCAGCCTCCTTGACAAGGGCTGCTAGATCGGAGTCAGCCACCTTCTTTCCCTCCTCACCCTTTTTCTTATAAGTGACACTGAAATCCTTTTGGATTCCAGCCACTTCTATATGCTCAACCTCCCCTCTTTCCTCTTCCCTTTCTCCCTCACCCTACTACTCTCCTCAGCCCTCTCCCTCTCAACCACCACCTCTTTCTCTGCCTCTAACTCCTCCTCTCCCCTCTTCCTCTTGGCTTGCACTGATGTCTCCCCCTTTTTGGGTGCATTGGTTGGGGTTTGACTATCAGCAAGCGCCTTAGTAATGGCAACCTCCACCATGGGTTGGATATAAGTGGGAAGCCTCTCATCAATGGTTTGAATGACTATATCTTTTAGTATGGGTGTGATGAGAGGCAGGGATTTCTGGAGGATAGCATCCAGCTGCTCAGGGGGGTTCTGACCCTGAGAGCTAGTACCAGAAGCAGGGGCTAGTGGCCGAGTTTATGGGAGTGGCTCAGCGTTTGTGAGACCTTCAGGTGAAGGTGCCATCTGTGGGGTTGTGGTGGCAGATGGACTTCTATCTTGAGTCATCTGAGCAAGCAGCTCTTTTAGTCTGCTTATCTCATCCTCTAAGATAGTGTTGTGAGCTACAACGTCGAAGAAGAAGCTCAGGTCATCATTAGTATGAACTGAATCACCTGACCTCCTGACAATGTTAGGATGTACATGCTCTGAGTGTGGCTCAGTAATAGCATGTGCCCCTTGTTCATGGTACTGGGGACTTCCAGCCTCCGGATTGGATCCATCATCGGCCGTTGCCTCTGGTGAGGTCTTATTGATGTTACCAGCTTCACCCTGCTCAGATGTTGATGCAGAGGAAGTGGCAGCCTCACCAGATTGTCCTATCTCCCTAGCCACACTGGGAGATTGGACTTGTGATTCTCTATGCTGTGGGCTCCCACTGGCACTAGTATCCACCCCCTCTTCGGTTGGAGTCTCCCCAGTTGTAATAGGTTTCTAAGGAGAGGGTGGAGTGCTCAGATGGGTCAGCACTTTGGCTATTGCTAATGTAGGGCTTTGTGGGGCGGTCTCATCAGTAGATGGGCTCGAAGCAGTGTGCACAGGGGGAGGACTGTGCATTTCAATGGCAGTCTTCTCAAGTGAGATAGACCCCAGAAGTGTGGCTGCCCCAGAAGTGGTTGCATCAGGCTCCTGTTGAGAGGAAGCCTGTGCGGTTGTGGTGGGTGGAGTCGTGGTAGCTACTGGGAGAATCGAACCAGCAGCCACATCCTGCATTTGTGTTGTAGGGGCATCCTCAGGGGACTCATCTCCCTGAGTAGCCTTTTTGGGCTTCTTTTTGGCTTTTGGTTTGGTGGGGACTTTGGATTTGGAGGTGGAGGCTGTGGGTTCCTGCTGCGTGGGTTTTTGCAGCCGGCCAGCCTGTTTTAGGGATTGGTCAGAGTTGTGCCTGGAGTATACCTGGGCTAGAACAGCCAAGGCAGGGACCCCAGTGCCAACAAGTCCCTCAGCCTGAAGCTGGTTCTCTATTATGGCCATGATGAACCGAGGATACAAGATCCATCGGTTAGAAACTGGTTTTGTGGCCATATCCTTGATTTCCAAAAATATAATATCTGTTAAGTTTAAAGGTTGTTTTTCAAGGATAGAGAACAATACCTGTTGCCACCTTGTTGACATCTGGTCCAATGAAGAGGTTTTGGGAGCCAGACACACGTTCACCATATGAAAAATGAGGCGTTGGGGATCAGGGAAGTGTTTCTTCAACAAGGTTGCGGCGGAGAGGTCACCCTGGTAGTCGTTGGATGTGAAGGATAGATCCAGGGCGCCTTTGGGGTAGGAGGTTGGGTAGGTGGCATCCTCCAGCTTTAGGGTTTGGCACAAGGTAGCTGGAGTGATAACCACTGGGTGGTTGTTGACGGAGGACCGGAGAGAGACCTCGCCATCCTGCTCTCCGGTTTGGACGGTGATGTTCGTCCAAAACTCTGTCAGGGAGTTGGTGTAGATGGTAGGGTTCAAAAGGAATGCCGTTTGGTAAGGTGAGTCGTGCATCAGATCGACGGCATGGTGAAATTTTGGCCATAATGGCGATTTGGTGAGATGAGCGACACAGTTGTGTCGAGGTTTCAGTTGCATGGTCGCCATTAATGGTGTATGGGAAGTTCAGAGGTTTTGAAAAGGTTAGGTCAAGTGAGGAGTAAATGCTCTGAACGTTGGGTATTTATAGGGTAGGGCAAAGGCTGAAAGAAAACTACTGAAGGTTTTGGTGTTAGTTATCAGTTGTTGTAACGACTGATGACGTGGTCTTAACCTTCAGTGGTTGTAACATCTGAGAACTTGGTGTTAGTCCTCAGTAGTTGAAACTGCTGAAACCTTGGTTTTGTCCTTCAGATGTTGTAAACGGCTAAAGAGTTATTATCAGTCTTCAGTAGTTGTGAACTACTGAAGACCTAATATTCTTCTTCAGACGTTGTAACAACTGAAGACTTGGTGTTAGTCTTCAGTAGTTGTGAACTACTGATATCGGTAGTTATGAACTACTGAAGACATGGTATTGCTTCAGTTGTTGTAAACAACTGAGGACTTGGTGTTAGCCATCAGTAGTTGTGAAACTACTGAAGACATGGTTTTGTCCTTCAGTTGTTTGGGTATGAAACAGCAGCTGTTGGCATCAGCTGATGAGAAATTACTCATCAGTTGTTTCCGTCAAATCAGTTGTTTCATGCTAGCCTCTACACTTACTCATCAGCTCTTTGGCTGAACTTTCAGATGTTTCATTGACCCTTCAGCTCTTGTGAATATTTATCCCTTCAGCTCTTGTGATCAGATGTTCACAAGTGTGATGAAATACTCTTCAGAGCTGGTGAACAAATTTTGTCTTCAGTACTTGTGTAAGATTACACATCAGTACTTGTGAGCAAAATTTGTTCTTCAGTACTTTATTTATTTGAAAATCATACATCAGTAGTTGTAATCCACCTCACTACATCAGTTGTTTTCAATAAATAATGTACATCAGTACTTTGAGTCATTTTAGTCTTCAGTAGTTGTGAAAGAGCTGAAGACTAAATTACTCATCAGTACTATATTTGACCTTTGCTCATCAGTAGTTGTGAAGTAAGAGCATCAGCATTAGTCAAATTATTCTAGCTGCAGCACACCAAGCCTTAGTACCAAATTTTGGAATGTAGCACTATCTAAAGCTTAGTAAAAATGTCTGCAAGCTCATCAGCACTAGGCACAAACTTAGGATCAATCAGACCTTTTTCATAGCAATCCCTGATAAAATGATGTCTGATCTCTATATGTTTGGTCCTAGAGTGCTGGACTGGATTTTTAACAATACAAAGAGCTGAAGCACTATCCATTAGTAATGGAGTCTTAGTCTCAGTAATGCCATAATCTAGAAGTTGATTCTGAAGCCAGAGTATCTGAGAGGTACAACTTGCAGCAGCAATGTACCCAGCTTCAGCAGTGGATGTAGCAATTGATGTTTGTTTCTTACTCTGCCAAGAAACTAAACAATTGCCTAGGAATTGGCAACCACCAGAAGTGGATTTTCTGGTGACTTTGCATCCTGCATAGTCACTATCAGAGAAAGCAACTAATTTGCAAGAATGCCCAGTTGAATACCAAAGACCTAGTGATTGAGTACCTTGCAGATATCTAAAGATCCTTTTGACTGCAATCAAATGGGATTCTTTAGGTGCAGCCTGAAATCTAGCAC
The DNA here is from genome assembly GCA_024085815.1 of Flaveria linearis. NCBI lineage: Eukaryota > Viridiplantae > Streptophyta > Magnoliopsida > Asterales > Asteraceae > Flaveria > Flaveria linearis. The sequence goes on from CM044011.1 coordinate 42,157,221, forward strand.
AAGCACATGTTGCAAACATGATGTCTGGTCTACAAGCTGTAAGGTACATCAAGGACCCAATCATACATCTGTAAAGGTTTCATCAACCGCTTTACCTCTCTGATCTACATCTAGTTGTGTGATGCTGCTCATGGGAGTAGAACAGGGATTTTAGGTTTGTAAATCAAACTTATTCAACAACTCTTTGGTATATTTGGACTGATGGATGAAGATTCCATCATCCTGTTGTTTGATTTGCAAACCTAGAAAGAACTGTAATTCTCCCATAGCACTCATTTCAAATCTTAGCTTCATGAGCTTTGTAAATTCATCACACAACTTTGGATCAGAGGATGCAAAGATGATGTCATCTACATAAATTTGAACAAGGAGCTTATGTTCTCCCACAATCTTGATGAATAAGGTTTTATCAATGGTGCCTCTAGTGAACTTATTGTCTAGAAGAAAAGTTGAGAGTGTCTCATACCAGGCTCTAGGTGCTTGCTTTAGCCCATAAAGAGCCTTATCAAGCTTGTAAACCCAATCAGGATGTTTATTCTCCTCAAAGCCTGGTGGTTGACACACATAAACCTCTTCTTTTATTTTCCCATATAGGAAGGCACTTTTGACATCCATTTGATAAACTTTAAGACTGTGAAAGGCAGCATAAGCTAAGAACAGTCTGATTGCTTCCAGTCTGGCCACAGGTGCAAAGGTCTCATCATAATCGATGCCTTCCTCCTGTGCAAACCCTTGAACAACCAGTCTAGCCTTGTTCTTGACAATTTGCCCTTCTCATCTGTTTTGTTCCTAAAGACCCACTTGGTGCCTATAGCACACTTACCTTTGGGTAATGGAACAAGCTCCCACACTTGCTGTTTCTTAAACTGAAGAAGCTCAAGCTGCATAGCTTCCACCCATCCATTGTCTCTTAAAGCAATATGATAGTTCTTTGGCTCTTGCTGACTGATGAAGAGAGCATAGAAGCAGAAGTTGGACAATTGATTCCTGGTTGAAACTCCAGCATGAATATCACCAATGATTTGAGATGTGGGGTGATTCTTGAGCTCTTGATAGACTATGATATCTGTGCAAGTGTTTGTAGACCCATCAGCAGCAACAGATGGTGATGGAGATTCCTGAAACCATGTAGAGGATGGCAGCTCAAACGAAGTAGAGCAAGCAGAAATCTCATCAGCATTTGTAGTGGATGGAGCTGCTGAGGCTACAGGAGCATCAGGTTCAGTGGACTCAGGCAGGTTGGCACTAAACCTGAAGAGGTGAGTACTGACTACATCATCATCAGTACCACCAGGTGGAGATCTGTTGACAGGCTCAACAGCTGGAGGTTGATAAGGAACATATTGCAGTATGTCCAGATCAAACAACTCCACAGGGTTTTGTGGAATCTTGTCCTTTGGAGATTCATTGAACTTCACATGCAGAGTTTCTTTAACCCCCTTTGTTCTACAGTTGAAGACTCTGTATGCCTTGCAAGTTGATGAATAACCAACAAAATACCCTGCATCCACCTTACTAGCAAACTTCTGGAGTGGGTTGCTAGTGTTGACAATGAAACATGGACACCCAAGGGCTCTAAAGAATGAAATCAGAGGAGCCAAATGATGAAGAACTTCATAGGGAGTCTTCATCAACCTCTTATTCACTAAAGCTCTATTTTGTACATAGCAAGCTGTGTTGACAGCTTCAGCCCAAAAGGTCAGTGGAAACCCTGAGTCAGCCAACATGGACCTTGCTGCTTCAATGAGAGTCCTGTTCTTTCTCTCCACCACTCCATTCTGCTCAGGAGTTCTAGGAATACTAAACTGCCTTCGAATTCCCTTGGACAGGTAAAAGTCATCAAGTGTGTGGTTTCTAAACTCTGTTCCATTATCACTTCTCACACACTTGACCTGTAGGGATTACTGCTTTTCTACAAGTAACACAAAGTTCATTATAGTCTTGGCTGCTTCATCCTTGGAGTGCAAGAAGAAAATCCATACAAACCTGGAGTAATCATCCATAATTACCAGGCAGTATTTCTTCTTTGCCATGCTCATCACTCTGACAGGACCAAAGAGATCCATGTGCTGGAGATGCAAGCAGGCAGTGGACTTTGGTTCTTCTATTGAAGGGAATGAAACTTTGTGTTGTTTTCCTTTCAAGCAAGCAGTGCAGTCATCTTCACACTTGAACTCCTTCAGAGGCAATCCTCTAACTAAACCATGGCTTATCAGCTGATTCATGTTCTTGAAATTAACATGACCCAGCCTTCTATGCCATAGTGTAGACTCTTGAGGAGAGGCCTTGGAGAATAGGCAAGGATGGCCTTTTAGATCTATCTTTTTGGAAAGATCTAAGGCATACACTCTTCCTGTCCTGTTGGCCTTCAGGAGAGTGTGTTCATCCAATGCCTTGTCAATCAAACTTAGAACTTTGGATGACAGAATCCGACAGTTCTGGCTTGTGAAAAGGGCAACATGGCCTTTGTCACACATTTGACTGACACTCAAGAGATTGTACTTGAGATTCTCCACATGGTTAACATCATCAAACCTTATTTCCCCATTGGAAACAAAGCCTTTTCCGATGATGTAACCCTTTGCATCATTGCCAAAGGAAACAAATCCCTTCTTTCCTTGAGAGTAGTCATTAAGAAGGGAGCTGCTTCCTGTCATGTGCATGGATCCTCCACTGTCTACATACCAGATGCTTCTATGGCATGTTGAAAACCCTGCAAACACAACCATGTGTTAGTTAGTCTTAGAGACCCAAACCTGTTTGGTTTTGGGTCTGTTTTCAACTACAGGTGCAGCACTAACAGGTGTGTTATGTGTGACAGCCTGAGGTGAAGAAGATGGTGCAGAAGAGGAACCCTTTGGCTTGGACTTCCTTTTCTGTGGTTTCAACACAGGAGCATCTAAGTGGTTGACTCTTCCCACTAGTTGCTGAACTATCATCACCAGCTGTGTCTGATTTTGTGATAAAGCCTTCAGCTCTTCAGACACATTGGAGTTTGCTGATGATGGATTCCTAAGTTGTACCATCTTTTTCTGAGCAACCTCAGCTGTTGCCTGAGTAACCCCTACCTTCTTTTTAGATTTAGCTTTGGGCTTAGGGATTTCAGGCTTGGATGTTGCTAGTACAAACTTGGTTTCAAACTCATTCTTCATTTTATTGATGTCCTCATTGATTTTCTCCTTCTGTTTGAGTTTGGAACCCCTTTTGTACCAGCAATCATCAGTAAGATAATTGAACAATCCACATATCTCACATGGCTTCTTCTTCATCTTATGCTGATCATCAGCTGAAGAGGATGAAACTGCTGAAGACTTGTTCTTCAGCTGTTTGCCATCAGTACCAGCAGTTTTCTTCCTGGTGCCTGCTTTCCTTGTATCCTCTTTAGCTGTCTTCAAACCTTTCCTACTGTTAGTTTTCTTCTCTTTAGTGCTAACAGTATTTGAGGTTTGAACTTCAGATGTTGTCACTTGCTCTCCAGTACCTTCAGTACTTCTAGTGACAACACCTGAGTTGATCAGCCTTTTGGTCATGTGACAGTCAGCATTTGAACCATCAGTTGTTGTAGCATCAGCTGATTGGTTTTGGCAGGAGTTAATGCTGACTTCTATCTCTGATGATGCTGATTCAGAAGATAGTAGGTCACATGATGAGAAGGATTGGTTATTGCTCTCCTCATCAGATTCAACTTCTGCTCTTGAAGTGAAATCTGTAGGAGGAGCAGTGTGATTATAACCAATGCCAAACTTCATATTGGAAGTAGATTGCTTGCTAAGAAGCATTTCAAAACCCTTGCATGATTGCACCCATCGATCACACTCAACTTGGGTGGTTGCAAGAGTTTCCTTGAGGTCTCTGTACTTCTCTAGAAGTACATCTTCCCTAGCTTTATCATCTTTGATTTGGCATTTAAGCTTGTAAATCTCATCATTTTTATCTTTGAGTACAGCCTCAAAATCAGCTTTTCTTTTGGAAATAGTGTGCTCAAGCTCAAGATTTTTATCTATTAAAGCTACATTTGCTTCTCTAATAGAAGCAAATGCTGCTATGCATGATTCTGAACAAAGCTTGGCTTTTGCCTCGTGGATACCTGAGATGAGGCATTCGATGATGACCCCTCAGCACAATCAAGGGCCATCAGAGCAAGATTTCCAAAAGGTTGGTCACCACCATGTTGACCAGCACCTTGGAGTAGTTGTTCCTGACCAGATAGCTTTTCTGGTAGACTACTCCAGTCAACAACACTTGGGGTGAAAAAGCTATGTTGTTGAGGTTGTGTGTGATGATGAGATTGGGAAGATTGAGGCTCAGGAAGAGCATGAGGTGGTTGAGCGAGGGTGCTTGAGTTTGACTAGGCTGAGGCATGTAGTAACAGGGGTAAGGATATGGCATTTGACCCTGTGACACAAAATAAGTAGGTGGTGCCTGTGCTTGTGATGGATGGCCAGAACTGGAGGAAGGTTGCCCTCTGTGCTGTGAGCTATTGCTGGGAAAAGTCACAAAGGGTGCAGAGGAGTTAGATCCAGACGATCTACACTCTCTTGCAAAGTGTCCAAGCCTTTGGCACTTGTGACACCTCAACTTGCTCTTGTCAAAACCAACTTTGGTTTTGGCAAAGAGTCCAGGGAATTTCCTACCAGTTCTCTTGTAGAACTTTTGAGAGCGGATATTTATCATTGCCATTTGGTTCAAAATATCCATCTCTTCCAGATCATCATCTGGAATGCCCTTCAAGTCCTCCATCAGAAAACACAAGTTGTCACCACCACCTCCTGAACTACTAACACCAACAAAAGCTTGTTCTGAGTTGGTAGAGAAATCAATATGCTCATCATAAGAACTTTCTGATGAAGCATATTCTGACTCATGACTTATCAAGGCAGCATTACCTTAGACAAAGTCATCAGCGAGCTTGCCAGAAGAGGACAACTTCCTCTTTTGCTCTATCTCTCTCTCAAAAGTGAGCAGTTTCCCATGAAGTTGGGTGAGAGATAGAGTTTCCAGATCAGCACTGGAGCGTAGGACAATGGTATATGTGTCCCATCTCTCAGGCAGTGACCTGAGGAACCTGTTGTTCATCTGGCTATTGGAGTACTCTTGTTTGACCATCTTCAGCTCAGAGATCAAACAAGAGAACCGCTCAAACTGCTGGGTTGGAGTCTCACCCTTTCTATATAAGAATGTCTCATATTGTTGGGCGAGGATTTCCCTATTGTTTGCTAAGACCGAATCAGTTCCTCCAAATTGTTCCTTTAGAGCAACCCATAGGTCATGAGCAGACTCATGATGCAAGAGCCCTGAATAAATCTCATTAGGAATAGCCATGGAAAAATTCCATGGGCTCTAGCATCAATTTCGAACAGCTTTAGATCTTCGTCCGAATATTGTTCAGGTTTCTTCACAACCTGTTCATTTGATTCAGGGACGCTCACCATAGGCTTGTATGGTCCATGCACCACTGACTTCCAACAACCAGCACTGTTGACAGCCAAGTGGTGAAGCATACGTCTTTGCCATATGTTATACTCGTTCCTAACAAGCATCGGAGGCTTGGTTGAGGAACCAGTATTGTAAGGATCATTAGTTGGTGTCGTCATCTCAGGTTTTAGTCAAAAACAAGTTTAAACAAGACAAACGTAACTCAAAACCACCAGAGGACCTCAAGATTTTGGCCAGAAACAGCAGAAACTCACTCTCTATGGCTAATTCTTGCAAATTGCTAATTCGATAAAACAGAGAGATCAAAAGAGCAGTTTCAAATGATCAATTGTGAAATCGATCAATGATTAACCCGCTCTGATACCATTTGACAGGATCTCAGCCTCTCGTTTGATCAATCAGATTGTTTGCAGTGGATTTAGCACGTTAATTAGCAATTATAGCAAGAACATAAAGATATTGCAATTAAAAGCACAAACATAGAGAGAGAAAAGAGCTCTACAAAAATTTAATTGTTCTATTGCTCAACACGTTTCAGCAATTAAAACAGCATGGTTCACCATCCTTTTATAGGCGGCAAAAGGATGGTGATGATGTCCTTTCTCTGACATCAACCGATTATTAAAATTACAACTGACGGAACATAAACTACTGAAGATGTCAACAGCTGACATCTTCTTACAAAAGTGTTCCTATCTTTTACAAGTACTGACAAAAGTAAACTACTGAAATCCTACAACGACTGAAGAACAAACTCTTCAGTCGTTTATAACTACTGATACTATAACAGCTGAAGAACAAACTCTTCAGCTGTTGTACAACTACTGAAATAAAATTACAAAACTACTGAAAGGTAAAAACCATCACAACAACTGAAGAAGACTTCTTCAGCTGTTGTGACAAACTCTGAATCTTCAACACAGTTCTTCAGACTTGGGCTTCAGATGATGTATCAGCTGATGACTTCAGTAGATGTCATCAGCTGTTGTCTTCAGTCTTTGTCTTCAGACTTTGTGCTTCAGTAGAAGGTCTTCAGTTCTTCAGTTCTTCAGCTTTTGATTCTTCAGTACTTGTCTTCAGTATTTGAAGTCTTCAGTACTTGTATGATCAGTACTTCAGACTTCAGTACTTGTCTTCAGTACTTTAGAGTCTTCAGCTGTTGTTCTTCAGTTCTTTGATCTCATACTTTGATCTTCAGACTTTGTCAGAACAGCTGATGGGAGTCTTCAGCAGTTGTTGCAGTGGCATGTGGGACTTAGAGGTTTTCCTGATCTTGGCTCATTGGTTCTTTTGGTCCAACAATTAGAAAGATCTAACATGTTGTATGAGTTTAATGAACATTTAAGTTTCAACATTTGACCTAAAACTCAACCCAAAACACCTCATTCATTAGTTAACGGGTTAAAATTGTCACGATCTAGTTGAACTCCACCCTCAATTCTTTACTTTATCAAATAAACACACCTTAAGTAGCCTTCGAAAAACAATGCTGATTTGTTGCTCTTCTTTTTAAGCTTTGGGTTCAAAATAACCTACATTTTCAAGAATCATATTACAAACCTTCACACTCACACAATCAAATCATGAGGTCACTCAATTTCAAAGATGAATTCACATACCAAAAGATCAAAAGGTCGTCTGTCTTGTGCCTTATTCTCTTCCTCTGGTGCATGTGCTATGTACTCTTTAGTATCCTCTAACACAATAATCTGCTTGGGACATTCAAGATAATAAACAAACAAAGAGAAATTGATGTCAACAGCTGGCAAATGTTGACAATATACGTAACTCAAGAACATCTTCACTTGGAATAAGAATAATCTCAAATCAATATTTCAATAATCTGACCGTGAAAATAAAAGTCAAAATAGATCTACAATTTCATAAGTATTTTAACCTTCTTAACAGCTGAAAGCAAGTAAATTGTACTGCCAACAAAAACCTACAAAATCAAGAAACAAAAGGGTTTCTAAATCAGGAACAAACATGAGTTCATCCCATAAAAGTGAATCAAATAACCCATTAAATCACAACAAATATAAGAAGATACAAATAAACCAACTCAAATATCATGGAAACTCAGTTATCCCAATCAGGCATTTCAACAAACACCTTCCATACAACAAACAAACTGAAGCATTTTCACCTAAAGATTCCAAAAACTCAAAAGGGTATTCAAGAAATCAATCATATCACACATAAAACTGAACCAAAACCTCAAATCAAACCAAACCTTTCCACAAGATAAATGGTCTCCATATCAACAGAAACCGATTCACTTGAATCCACCATGTTGGTCTTCTTGTTCTTGAATTTGGGGCTTTATTTCTATCTCTAGAAACTCCGATGCAACTCCTTTATCATTTATAAGCTGTAAGCTCCTTCGGTGGTTTAAATAACTTTGTACTCCACAAAGGCACAATTCTCCGACGCCGAGATTCTCACGATATTACGTGTATCCGATCCGACCCATTTCTTCAATCGAAACTTCTTTCTCGGGTTCGTGGAGAACCGGGTGACCCGCTTACACAATACTCGGTAGATCCGGTATCTTCTTCTTCTTCCCTAAGCCGTACAACCATTTCTTCAATCGAAACTTCTTTCGCAGGTTGGTGGAGAACCGGGTGACCCGATTGCACAATACTCGGTAGATCCGGTATCTTCTTCTTCTTCCCTAAGCCGTACAACCAGTTCGCCGGAGTTCTAACAGCAGAAGAACGGAAGCTTTTGGTAGTCGTGATGAAGCATCGCTTAGTACTGAATGCCTTGTGAGGTGTGGAGGTCGGTGGCACTGTAGCCACCGACATAAGAGATTAATATGCATATATAATATTGAGACTTTTGTGGTAATATCATTTGATTATTTTACAGTTAAAATTTCAGGAACTAGTTATATCTGAAGTTTTAAAAATTTTAAAGAAATTTATGTCTAACTTATAAAATTTATTTTTATAGGTTACCAGTCGAAGAACAGGTGAGACTCATACCTCCATTTTGGTATCTGTAAAGTTTTTGGGGGAAAAACATACTGTTTATGTTGATGCATTATTTTTGAAACTATTTTGATATGTACTGTCATTTGTGATACAACCATTAATTAGAATGAGGAACCGTCTGATAATATTAGTAGCGCTACTTAGGAGAATATTTGCACCAACAGGATGAGTGTTGTGATGCTATTTGAATATTTCCTGCACCAACCGAATGAGGGTTGAGATGTAATATTATCTGATCTTGTGAATTATTTCATGACAGTATGATTATATGTGTGAACAGGTTTGGTTGTAATTGGTGCATCAATAAAATGTTTTGTCTGGTTATAAACCTATGATCTCACCAACTTTATGTTGACTATTTGAGTATGCTTTTTCAGGTGAAAATGACTAATAATATAAACTTTTCCTTTGATGTTTTGTAAGGCCCCGTTCCCGGGAAGCCTCACAGTTGGTTAACCATAGCATAAAACCAGTTTAATAACAAATCATTACAGCGGAAAGTAATTAAGCATTCATTTAAAACATAGAAACCCCATTGTACTCATACATTTATCCCTTAGACGTAATCAAAACATGTTTCTTGTTCATCAATTACAATAAAGATTTCATTAACAAGACTGCCATCCATATCTCCCCAAGTAGCTTCGTGGTGCCATTCTCAGCATCAGCGCTTACCTGTCCACTATTATGCATAAAAAGTCAGCTACGCTGAGTGAGTTCTAGTTTTATATAAATAAGAAAATATAATCTTTTATCCTTTCATATAATGAACACGCATACATCATACTACAAACATTACTTGCATCACATTAGGCACGTTCATCATCTTTCATTCTTTCATTATGTTTCACTTCATCATAGGCGAGATTGCACAAAGCAAGATCTCCATATTGATTGACAACGAATGTCAATCCCCGTCGGTACACGTTATCCATGGTCGCTACCCCGACGGTTGATCGATCCCCGTCGGTACACATCTTCATGGTAGCTTCCCCCGACAGTTGATCCACACTGGTAGGTACATAGCCCGCTTATGAATACGGATCCATCATCATACATCAGACTCACATAAGTGAAGTCTATCATAGTGCTTGCAAGACTTTTCATCATCGAACGGGCCCGGGGGTAACATTCGTTAAGTTCCACTTCTCATTAGTATTATCTTTCACTTAATATATATATAATACTTAGCTTATCAAGTACACAACATACCAAGTACTAGTCATCATAACACATAACCGACCCTCCACGGACAGCGGGGTTCAGGGGCGGCAGCCCCTGACAGCGGGGTCCTAGGGGCAGCAGCCCCTAGTGGGGTCCAAGGGGCAACGCCCCTGGCTGGAGCCAGGCTGCCAGGTCAGCGCGCCCGAAAATTATTTTGAGCTATTTGTAAGGCCCCGTTCCCGGGCACCTCACAGTTGGTCATTCACAGCATAAAACATATATTAACAAATTAAGCAGCGGAATTAAGTTGGCAAAACCCTTCATTCATTTTAAAATGCTGTTGTTAAGCAATACATTCTAGTTCATTAGTCACAAAATAATTAGTCAAATGAATTACAAAACAACAGTATCGTCAAAAAAATAAGTGGATGTCAGTCTTGCCCTCCGTGTAGCCATTCCCGTGTGCCATCCTCAGCAACCTGTTACCTGCCAACTGGAAAATACATAAAAGTCAGCGTTGCTGAGTGAGTTATAGTTTTGTAGATTAAAATACTTTTACTTTTCATTTCATGGAAAGAAACTTTCTTTACTTATATGCGGTCACACAAGTACGTACACAGATAATATTATTATTATCTTCGTCGATCATTCATTAACTTTCATTCGTGTGCCGTTCATCGTTAACTTTCATATTCTTACGTATTCTTTCTTTCATATTCATTCTTTCATTCGTATGTATCTTACCTTCATTCATTCATACATTACATACGTTCATACATTCATTTTATTCATACATTCATTGCATACGTACGATCATTTCTTTCATTCATATGTTCATTACATTCTTTCGTACGTTCATTCATTTCATTCTATCATATGTTAGCCGAGTCTGTTGCAGCACACGGCTGCTCACCTCAGTGGCAAATCTCATGATTTGCCTGCTAACCGAGTCTGTTGCAACACGTAGTTGCTCACCTCAATATCAATATGTTAGCCAAGTCTGTTGCAGCACACGGCTGCTCACCTCAGTGGCGAATCTCACGGATTGCCTGCTAACCGAGTCTGTTGCAACACAAGGTTGCTCACCTCATTATCAATCTTAAAGATTGACCCTGTGTGCATCCTTCGGGGTAGCTAACCCGCATCACAGTTGAGCTAACACCTGCCAGGGGTGTGCACCTCCATTCATTTGCTTGCAAGCCTTTCTTACGTTCATTCGTTCATTTATTAATGCATGCATTCATTCATCGTGTTCCTTTTTCATTATCTTTCACTTTACGTTCCATTTCTCTTTATCATTAATATTTTACTTATTAATGATTATGCTCTTCGTTAAATCTTTAAACATTCCTTATCATGCCTTTTTCATACTTAACAATATAATAAAATATTGTTAACGATAATAAAATACTGATAATAAAATCAGTAACAATAAGAAGGGTTAATCATTAATCATCATTACATTCATAAAAACATCATCATTTATTAACCCTAGTCAACTCTGGTCAAAACCCCATAAATCAGATCTCCAGAAAATTTCTGTAAAAATTCTAAGTGTTTGGGCGTATGAGCACTATTCAGTCGTATGAGCCCTGCTCAGTCGTATCACCTTCTCAGTCGTTTCACCTTAAACTTAGAAAATTTTCCTAGGTCATACGACCACTGTTCAGTCGTATCATCCTCAGACTTAGGAAATTTCTACTGGTCATACGGCCACTGTTCAGTCATATGACCCCATACTTAGAAAATTTCCAATGGTCATACGACCACTATTCAGTCGTATAACCCCATACTCAGAATAATTCTAATGGTCATACGACCACTATTCAGTCGTATAACCCCATACTTAGAATAATTCTAATGGTCATACGACCACTATTCAGACATATAATCACACACTTAGAAAATCTAATGGTCATACGACCACTGTTCAGTCATATGACCCTACACTTAGAAAATCTAATGGTCATACGACCACTATTCAGTCATATGACCATTATTTAGTCTGGTAGTCGTATTAGCAGCCTATTCATGTGTCTAAGTCATATTTCAGTCCCCAAACATCATAATACCTATTCCTAAGCATGTACATATGATTTCAGGCATAAACTTAACACAAACATAGGCATATGTACACCCTAAAACATACTCTATAATCATACACATGCACATAACATACAGGTTTCATACACAAATCCATAATAAAACATACATACATGCATTTTCCAGCCCCAAATCATTTTAAAAACGAGTAAAAAGGGGGCCTAGAACTCACCTTTGCTGCTTCCAATCTTAACACTCTTCACCCAAGCTTCTTCAAACGATTCCAACACTTAGAAGCCTTCTAAACACACACTTGAACACATACAAACACATGTAAGCATATAACCGAGGCTAAGGTTAGCCAAGAACAACTAAACTTCACGAATTCTTACCTTGAATTCGAATTTTACTTGAATTTCCTTCTCAAACCCGAAGCTTCTGTCTTCTTTCTCTCTCTAAAAAATCGAACAAAGATATTGTGCAGTGAGTATGGGCGACCATACTGCCTTTTACACCAACTTTTAAGATCTTTATCATATTAACACTTTTGGTCCCTCAACTTTGGGGTTGACTTTCTTTTCCCCCATTTTCTTTCCCTTTTATTCTTTTATTTCTTTAAAAGAAATATACGGGTGTTACAAGTCCACCCCCCTTATATAGGTTTCGTCCCCGAAACCTGTTATTCCTCAAACAGATGTGGGTAATGTAGTCTCATCTCCTCCTCAGTCTCCCACGTAGACTCGGATCCTTCCTGTGTTTCCACTGTACACGCACAAGAGGAACCACTTTATTCCTCAACCTCTTTTCCTTACGATCAATGATTGCCACTGGTTGCTCCACGTAATTGAGCCGTTCGTCTACTTCAATATCCTCCAGTGGAACAATCATATCTTCATCAGCTAAGCACTTCCTCAGATGAGATACATGGAATGTGGGATGAATTCCACTTAACTCATCTGGCAGCTCAAGTCGATAGGCCACCTCTCCTACTCGTGCGACAATTCGGAAAGGTCCTATGTATCTCGGGCTTAGCTTACCTCGTTTCCTGAATCGGATGATTCCCTTCCAAGGTGAGACCTTCAACATGACTCGGTCACCAACCTTGAACTCTATCGGTCTTCGCCTCTTGTCAGCATACGACTTTTGCCTATCTTTCGCCGCCTTCATGAAGGCTTTGATCTTTTCTAATTTCTCAGTCGTTGCTTCAATCACCTCAACACCTCCCAGTTCCTTCTGCCCAATGTCTCCCTAACATACGGGCGTCCTACATCTCCTACCGTATAGCATCTCGTAGGGTGGCATGCCAATACTGGCATGATAGCTATTGTTGTACGAGAATTCTGCTAACGGCAAGTGATCATCCCAACTTCCTCCAAAATCGATCACGCACGCCCGAAGCATGTCTTCGAGTGTTTGGATCGTCCTCTCAGACTGACCGTCCGTCTGAGGGTGATATGCTGTACTAATATGTAGCCTCGTCCCCATTGCATCATGAAATCTCTTCCAAAACTTGGAGGTAAACCGAGTGTCACGATCAGACACAATAGACACCAGTACACCATGACGAGCTACAATTTCTTTGATGAACAGATCCGCCAATCTTTCAGATGAGTACGTTTCATGGATCGGTAGGAAGTGGGCACTCTTCGTCAGGCGGTCAACTATCACCCATATAGCATCATACCCCTTAGGGGTACGTGGTAACTTCGTGATGAAGTCCATGGTGATGTGCTCCCACTTCCACTCGGGTATATCCAACGGTTGGATCTTCCCGTAAGGCTTCTGGTGTTCTGCCTTCACTTGTAAGCAAGTTAGGCATTTACTCACGTACTCCACTACATCACGTTTCATACCCGGCCACCAGTAATCCTTGTTCATATCGTGGTACATTTTGGTAGCACCGGGGTGAATGGACTATCGAGTCTTATGGGCCTCATCCATGATCTTTTCGCGTAGATCCCCGTATCGAGGAATCCACATTCGCCCAAATCGGGTCTTAACACCAAGAGTGTTCTCGCCCAATTCCGTGACTAGACCTCTCATCCTTTCGGAGTTAAGACGATCTTCTTTCAAAGCCTCGTCTTGAAACTCCTTAACCTGTGTCATCACATCAGAGGTCATGATCAGCTGATAAGCCTTCACCCGAATCGGCTCAGGCCTTCCCTTCCGGCTAAGGGCATCAGCCACCACATTGGCTTTGCCCGGGTGGTAATGGATTTCGCAATCATAATCCTTTATTAGTTCCAACCATCGCCTCTGCCTCATGTTCAGATCTTTCTGCTCGAAGAAGTACTTCAAGCTTTTGTGGTCGGTGAAGATTGTGCACTTTGTCCCGTATAGATAGTGCCGCCAAATTTTCAACGCGAAAACCACCGCGGCTAATTCCAGATCGTGTGTGGGATAGTTGACTTCGTGGGTCTTCAGTTGTCGAGATGCGTAGGCTATCACCTTTCCACGTTGCATCAACACACAACCTAGCCCAGAATAAGATGCATCCGAATAGACCACTAAGTCTTCATTTCCCTCGGGCAATGTCAAGACAGGAGCTTGTGTTAGTCTTGTCTTCAACTCCTCAAAGGCAGTCTCCTGCTCTCGACCCCACACGAATTTCACATCCTTGCGGGTCAACTTAGTCAAAGGTGAGGCTATCTTGGAGAAGTCCTGAATAAATCTTCTGTAATAGCCCGCCAATCCCAAGAAGCTACAAATCTCGGATGGCGTCTTTGGTGATTTCCATTGCATCACGGCCTCAACCTTTGCTGGGTCCACCATTATTCCTTCTGCATTTACTACGTGACCCAGAAATTGCACCTCGCGTAGCCAGAAAGCACATTTGGAGAACTTAGCATACAGCTTCTCCCTTCTCAAGGTTTCCAACACCTCCCGAATATGGCCGGCATGCTCTTCTTCGCTCCTCGAATAAATCAGATATCATCGATGAACACAATCACTGATTTATCTAACATTGGCCGACACACTCGGTTCAACAAATCCATAAAAGCAGCTGGCGCATTGGTCAACCCGAAAGACATGACGAGAAACTCGTAGTGACCGTAGCGCGTCCGAAAAGCTGTTTTAGGAATGTCCTGCTCCTTTACCTTCAATTGATGGTAACCAGATCGAAGATCTATCCTCGAGAACCAACTGGCACCCTGGAGCTGGTCGAACAAGTCATCGATCCTCGGTAACGGATACCGATTCTTTATGGTCAACTTGTTCAATTCACGGTAGTCGATACACATTCTCATGCTACCGTCCTTCTTTTTCACAAATAAGACCGGAGCACCCCAAGGAGAGATACTCGGTCTAATGAAGCCCTTGTCAAGCAACTCTTGCAGTTGCTCCATCAACTCCTTCATCTCCGTAGGAGCTAATCGGTACGGTGCCTTGGCGACAGGTTGGGCACCGGGTATTAAGTCAATTTGAAATTCGATTTCGCGGTCAGGTGGCAATCCCAATAAGTCTTCCGGGAACACATCTGGAAACTCACACACAACCGGAACGTTGGATAGTTGTGGTGTTGGTGTTTCCACATCCTTCACATAACATAGGTAGGCGTTGCACCCACGCCTCATGCACTTCCCCGCCACCGCCATCGAAATCACCTTCGGAATCATCGTTACCCGATCACCGTATATTGTCACAGACTTCCGTCAGATGCCGTCAATCTAATCATCTTCTTTCGACATACGATATTCGCTTCATAGGTTGCCAACCAATCCATCCCTAGTACTACATCAAATCCACCTAGGGGCATCACATGTAATCTAGCAGCAAACCTATGGCCTTCTAACTCTATGGTACAATCCTCTATCACATCAGTGACTCTAGTGGACTGACCAATAGCAGTTTCTACATCAAAGGGCTCACTAATGCATTTACTACTAACAGGCAATTTAGCACAGAAAGTAGTAGAAATGAAACTCCTACTAGCACCAGAATCAAATAACACAGAAGCAAGAGTTTGATTTACTAGAAACGTACCTGACACAACATTGGGGTCCGTCCTAGCCTCCTCTCTGGTCATGGTGAAAGCTCTGGCGCTCGCCTTCTGCCCTTCAGTCCCGGCTGTCTTCTTTGCCCCGGAACTCTCCACCCTCTGCTTCCTGCAGTCTTTGCTCATATGGCCCACCTCGCCGCAGTTATAACACCTCAGCTCCTTACAGTCTTTCAAGATGTGGCCCGGCTTCCCACACTTGAAACACACGTTGAGACCCGATCTGCACTCACCCGTATGCTCCTTCCCGCACTTGCCACACCTTTTGGGCCTCGAGCTTGATGACCCCACCTTACGGTCATCCATTCTCATCCTTTTGTTGTTCGGGGTAAAGCCACCACGCCCGAACCGTTTCCCATTCCAGTTTCGGTCACCACCACCAGCCTTCTTCACCTCCACATCTGCTACCTCCCTCTCATCATAAAGCCTCCCAACCAAATCTACTGCCGACCTAAAAGTGCTTGGTCGGGCAGTAATCAAGTGTCTGCGGATATCAGCTGGCAGTCCCTGAATGTACCGGTTAATCTTTCGAGATACCGGTGTCACCTGATCCGGCACCAGCCTCTCCATCTCATTGAATTTGGTAGTGTATTGCTGGTGTGTCATGGTTCCTGCCTCGAGTTGCAGGAAAACCCTCTCGACCTTATCAAGTTCTCTGTGAGGACAGAATTCCTCAATTACTAGCTTCTTCAACTCGGACCACTTCATTTTCCCGATGGCCCTGGAACCCTCAGCTTGGACAATATTGTCCCACCAACATAGTGCTGAGTCAGTAAAGGAGTGGGTGGCAAACTTCACCTTCTGATCCTCACGGCACTCGCTGATCTCGAGTACCGCTTCCATCTCCCTTACCCATCGTTGCGCGGTTGCAGCAGTACCATTGCCATCGAAAGTCGGGGGCTTGCACCTCTGAAATGCCCCGTAACTGCACCCCTTGGTCGTCACCCCTACTACATCATCCCCTTCGTCATCAGATACTACTATCTCAGGATCTGGTCGTTCCTCTTCTCCCTTGCTTTCCTTTTCAGTCAACCCTCTCCTGTCCTCCTTTTCCTTCCTTTCATCGTTCCTTATAGCTCGAATAACATCGGTCACTACAGAGGGCATAACTGCCTGTAGGATCTGGTGTACCTCATCAGCAATCGCCTCCCTAGCTGAGGCATTCAGGCTCGCATTCTCAGTTTCTTCGTTCCGGTCAGGAACCTCAGGGTTCACGGGAGTCGTCTTAGGAGCTTTAGCACTGCTCCTAGTCGTACGCGGACGACCTCTACCTCTAGCAGCCTTAGAAGGTTTCTTCCCAGCCATTCTCCTATGCACTATAAGATTCAAACACTAAAACAGTCATTCAAGGAACAGCTCAGTTTATGTCAAGTATAGTAAGTCCCTAATTACAGTGGCCAGTTGTGATTAGCCACTTACTTTACTTTTCACACCCCAAGCACTTCCTATCCTGACTACATCAGCATCTAAATCTACTAAGAACACATAAATCACATAGCACACGCACATAATACTGATTAACTTTTAAGAAAAGCAATACCTGATGGCACATGGCTACTCGGGCTGACATCCCCTTTTCGTCCCATTATCAGTTTAAGTTAAGGTTTATTTTGAAAATTTACCCGTTTCACTTAAACTTTAGCTCTGATACCAACTTGTAAGGCCCCGTTCCCGGGCACCTCACAGTTGGTCATTCACAGCATAAAACACATATATTAACAAATTAAGCAGCGGAATTAAGTTGGCAAAACCCTTCATTCATTTTAAAATGCTGTTGTTAAGCAATACATTCTAGTTCATTAGTCACAAAATAATTAGTCAAATGAATTACAAAACAACAGTATCGTCAAAAACATAAGTGGATGTCAGTCTTGCCCTCCGTGTAGCCATTCCCGTGTGCCATCCTCAGCAACCTGTTACCTGCCAACTGGAAAATACATAAAAGTCAGCGTTGCTGAGTGAGTTCTAGTTTTGTAGATTAAAATACTTTTACTTTTCATTTCATGGAAAGAAACTTTCTTTACTTATATGCGGTCACACAAGTACGTACACAGATAATATTATTATTATCTTCGTCGATCATTCATTAACTTTCATTCGTGTGCCGTTCATCGTTAACTTTCATATTCTTACGTATTCTTTCTTTCATATTCGTTCTTTCATTCGTATGTATCTTACCTTCATTCATTCATACATTACATACGTTCATACATTCATTTTATTCATACATTCATTGCATACGTACGATCATTTCTTTCATTCATATGTTCATTACGTTCTTTCGTACGTTCATTCATTTCATTCTATCATATGTTAGCCGAGTCTGTTGCAGCACACGGCTGCTCACCTCAGTGGCAAATCTCATGATTTGCCTGCTAACCGAGTCTGTTGCAACACGTAGTTGCTCACGTCAATATCAATATGTTAGCCAAGTCTGTTACAGCACACGGCTGCTCACCTCAGTGGCGAATCTCACGGATTGCCTGCTAACCGAGTCTGTTGCAACACAAGGTTGCTCACCTCATTATCAATCTTAAAGATTGACCCTGTGTGCATCCTTCGGGGTAGCTAACCCGCATCACAGTTGAGCTAACACCTGCCAGGGGTGTGCACCTCCATTCATTTGCTTGCAAGCCTTTCTTACGTTCATTCGTTCATTTATTAATGCATGCATTCATTCATCGTGTTCCTTTTTCATATCTTTCACTTTAGTTCCATTTCTCTTTATCATTAATATTTTACTTATTAATGATTATGCTCTTCGTTAAATCTTTAAACATTCCTTATCATGCCTTTTTCATACATAATAATATAATAATAATATTGTTAACGATAATAAAATACTGATAATAAAATCAGTAACAATAAGAAGGGTTAATCATTAATCATCATTACATTCATAAAAACATCATCATTTATTAACCCTAGTCAACTCTGGTCAAAACCCCATAAATCAGATCTCCAGAAAATTTCTGTAAAAATTCTAAGTGTTTGGGTGTATGAGCACTATTCAGTCGTATGAGCCCTGCTCAGTCGTATCACCTTCTTAGTCGTTTCACCTTAAACTTAGAAAATTTTCCTAGGTCATACGACCACTGTTCAGTCGTATCATCCTCAGACTTAGGAAATTTCTACTGGTCATACGGCCACTGTTCAGTCATATGACCCCATACTTAGAAAATTTCCAATGGTCATACGACCACTATTCAGTCGTATAACCCCATACTCAGAATAATTCTAATGGTCATACGACCACTATTCAGTCGTATAACCCCATACTTAGAATAATTCTAATGGTCATACGACCACTGTTCAGACATATAATCACACACTTAGAAAATCTAATGGTCATACGACCACTGTTCAGTCATATGACCCTACACTTAGAAAATCTAATGGTCATACGACCACTATTCAGTCATATGACCATTATTTAGTCTGGTTAGTCGTATTAGCAGCCTATTCATGTGTCTAAGTCATATTTCAGTCCCCAAACATCATAATACCTATTCCTAAGCATGTACATATGATTTCAGGCATAAACTTAACACAAACATAGGCATATGTACACCTAAAACATACTCTATAATCATACACATGCACATAACATACGGGTTTCATACACAAATCCATAATAAAACATACATAAATGCATTTTCCAGCCCCAAATCATTTTAAAAACGAGTAAAAAGGGGGCCTAGAACTCACCTTTGCTGCTTCCAATCTTAACACTCTTCACCCAAGCTTCTTCAAACGATTCCAACACTTAGAAGCCTTCTAAACACACACTTGAACACATACAAACACATGTAAGCATATAACCGAGGCTAAGGTTAGCCAAGAACAACTAAACTTCACGAATTCTTACCTTGAATTCGAATTTTACTTGAATTTCCTTCTCAAACCCGAAGCTTCTGTCTTCTTTCTCTCTCTAAAAAATCAACAAAGATATTGTGCAGTGAGTATGGGCGACCATACTGCCTTTTACACTAACTTTTAAGATCTTTATCATATTTAACACTTTTGGTCCCTCAACTTTGGGGTTGACTTTCTTTTCCCCCATTTTCTTTCCCTTTATTCTTTTATTTCTTTAAAAGAAATATACGGGTGTTACACTATTTAAATGTCACATTTTACTTTAGAAAAATGTATTTTCTTGTTAAAACACCTTGAAATCCTTATCTTGAAAACCTTATGTTTACTATGCATAATAGCCCTAAAAACATGGAAAACGTTTAAATAAGTGGATCTAGAACTCACCTGAACTTAGCAATTAACTTAAATCCTAAGTTACTTAAGCTATGGTCCGAATGCTCTGGCTGCACGAAAGTTAATACACAAAAACGTCAATTTTTCATAATTTCGCCCACAGTTTCGCTGGCAGTTTCGCTGCCAGTTTTGCTGGGCAGCACTTCTGCCAGTTTCGCTGGACAGATTCGCTGCCTTGAGCGCCCAACTTTCATTGGAATTTCCTAGTTTCGCAATGTCTAAGGATCAACAGTTTCGCCCGAACGAAACTGTTGTTTTGCCCTTGCGAAATTACAGTTTCGCTGGAAATGCTCTTAGTTTCACTGGATGATTATGCAAATTCGCTGGATGCATATACAGTTTCGCAGATCGCATAAAAATCACGAACCAGTCCGTTTTTAACTCAAAATCACAACTTTTTACGTCCAACCTCTTAGTTTATCATCCATGAGGCTAAATCTAAGCTTTATACATGTTTTCATACGTAAAAATGTGACCTTTAAGCGATTCTTTGCAACTTTTCAAAACCCAAAACCCTAGAATCCGGGTTTGATCTACAAAGGGTTAGAGGTCGATTCTTACCTTGCTTGTTGCTCCTTTCTTTGAGATTTGATGCACAAACACCCAGATCTTCAATCCCTTGATCTTAGAAGCTTCAAATCTTGTGTTTCTTGCACTTTCTCTCTCTACTTTCTCTCTCTATGAATTCTTGTTGTTAGGGTTGAAATGAGAAGATGGTGGCTGCATTTGGGTAGATTAAGGGCTGATCATGGGCCTCTATTACTCAAGCTTTTGTCCATAAACCCAAATTAGCCCATAACCCTTTTTCCTTTTTTTATATTAAATACCCATTAATAAGACTCTAACCCATTTTGACTCGTTTTGACTTTTCGGGGTGTTACATGTTTACAATGGATGGGGTGAAGTTGTGGGACGAATATATGTTAGCCAAACAGTTAATATCTACGATGACAGCGTGGTAGTAGATGCGCATTTTCATCGTACCTGAAGATGTTAGCTAAATAATATGTTGTGATAAGGAATTATGTCAAATTTTAAAGTTATATGTAATGATATAATTCCAACTTTCAATATATATATAAGTTAAGTATGTTATGTACTAATATTATTGTGATTAAATTTCTTATAATCAATTGCGTTCTGAACAAATAAGTCACATCCAAATATCGCTTCATGCTTCCGCTGGGATGTGACATCATGTAATACATGGGGACTAACCTAGTTTCACAATAAAAAAATTTATGACGAGACTGTGTGTAGTATATAAAGCTTAATCAATCGTACACGTCATGTACTCCATATAGAGAAAGGGATGAGCAAATAACATACATAATAACAAACATAACATTCTAAATTTTATACAAAGTAATAAACTAGTTGTAAAAATAGTAGTTATAATATGACCCCTCAAACTAAACCAAACACGATAACGCATGATACCTCTTTGCAAGGGCGGTGGATTTAAGGGGTCAGGGAGGGTCGTAGCCTACCCTCTTTTTTTCATCGGTAGTGTAAAACTTTAGTCTGGTAGTGTAAATTTTTGGTCCGGTAGTGTAAATTGTTATATAAAACTGGAGTTTGTCCCCCCTAAAAAAATTAATTTTGCCCCCGCCCCCCTACAAGAATTGGCAAGCTCCGCCCCTGCCTCTTTGATCAATATCCCAGCTAATTGAAGTGGGACCATATAGGAGATTAAGACTAATTTAGAAGCACTTTCCTTATAAAGTGCAGATCAACCTAGATGTCTTCTTGTGCTGATGAAACACCAAATTGACAACTAAACAAGTGACACCAATGTTTTCACACAATAATCTACGTGGGCTTGAAAGAAGAGCAAGTAACTTCTATAAGACAAATGTATACTAGCAAATCACGTAGTCGTATGGAAAGGCATGATACTTAGCCTCCGTACTAGATCAAGTAATGTGAGTTGTTTCTTGGTACACCAACTAATAAGGTTGGGTCTACGAAGAACACAATAGCAGGTAGTTGAGTGATGATTATTAGGATAGCCAGCCTAGTCAATATCAGATAAGCATGTAACCTAAACTATCAAATGAATGAATATCTAATCCATGAGATATAGCATCTTAAGGTATAATATGGTTGATAGGCACATAGTGACGATCAATTGGTTTCTGTAAGAATCGAGAAACGTTGCCAACCATATAAGTAATCTCTAGTCTGATCAAGGGATGGCACTA
This sequence comes from Flaveria linearis, assembly GCA_024085815.1. Taxonomy (NCBI): domain Eukaryota; kingdom Viridiplantae; phylum Streptophyta; class Magnoliopsida; order Asterales; family Asteraceae; genus Flaveria; species Flaveria linearis. Next base: position 42,179,330 of record CM044011.1, read on the forward strand.
TGAAGCCCTCATAGTGCTTAGAAATAAAAGAGGATCACCCAACTGAACATTGATATGATGAGAGAGATGTCATCATGAAAATTAGGAATAAATAAAGATACAAAAACCACAACATTAGTAAGCTGCAACAAATCATGCAACTTCTATTATGAAAGATGTAGAGCATTATCATGGAATGTGGCATGCATGTATTGAAAATAAGAAGGAGGGCCCAAATCTTTGAGTTTAAGCCCTACTCAAATCCACAAAAAAGGAAGAAAGAATTCGCTAATATTAACATCATCGGTAAAAAATGAGACATATTACATAACCAAGTCTTTGCTCTAAACAAATAATGATATAGCCAAGACAACCAAATCTCTGGTTTAAACAAATTGATATGTCTAAAACACATTAATAGAAACCAAAAAAAATAAAAACAAAAACAACCCCAATAATTAATGGAATAACCAAGGAAGAGACATGTAGTGGATTTGAATGAGAGTTTATCCACGTAAGCATTTTCCAGAATTGAATAACATAAACCCCCAAATGTAAGAAAAATTAAATGATAAGGACAACAATGACACAAAATCTTGTGGGTAGAAGAATTATGAAGAAACATTATACGTACCCTATTGATAAGAAAAACAACAATAGCATAGGTATCATACAAAATTTCTTTGGTAGAGGAGCATGAAATAGTCATTCTCGAGCCACCTTGAAAGATGACCGTTTTCTACTCTGCAAACATATTATTTTAGGGAGTATATGGGCAAAAGATATGTTAAGTGGTGCTAGAATGAGAAAGATATCTGGCCATTTGACCAAGAGTAAGCACATGAGAACCATTGCACTATAAAATGTTTAAAGTTGCAAGGGAAAACATTCTTAATAAATATATAGTGAGATAAGGGATATATCCAAGTAAAGCTTCTAAAATCATCAATAAATGTGATGAAAAAATGATAGTCAAATTGAGATGTAATATATGACAGACCCACCCATATGTCACACTCAGTCACAGTATATAACATGTATTGTAACTTTATAATGAGTAACATGAGTAATGAAAAATTAATTTAGTAGATTTGAAAAGTTATAAGAGTTGAAAGTTTTATCACTAATTTCATTGACAAGTTTAAAAATGAGAGTCTAGACAGCATTGAATATAATCTTCCTAATTCTGAATGACATATCTCATGAAAGCTATCGAGGTAGAGGACATGACTACAACTAATGGGGTCTAAGACACATGTGGTGGAGCGTCTTCCCAACTAGAGCTTAAAATGTGACCACAATAAGATAATGGAACTCAGGCCATGTGATAGACAAAAGAGTTTTAGGAATACTAGGATCACAAAATATTTTTAAGTACAAGAGTAATATGAAATAATGAGGGAATGGCTATTATAAGATTTAGTAAGCGTCATACCATTACCAACAGTGACTCTCTCTGAACAACGTAACACCAAAATAATAGATGTATTAGACGTATTTGGGGGCAGCGACACAAGAATTTGGAATCCAAAATCCTACGAATGAAAATGTTCTGAGAGATAAGTCAATAAACCATAAAGAGGAGAACCCCACTGCTGACTTGCCTTAGTAGTGAAATAGCCTATCTCAAATGCATGGGGACAAATGGGCCTATTAAGGAAATTGGGCTTTAGCATCTAACCGATTGGTGCTCAAAAAAGTGGGTGAACCAAGGTCTACATGTGTGGAGTATGATCCATAAGGAAAAATCCAAGGGGCCCCACCTCATGTCCAAACAAGCTTGGATTTAAATGATGCATAAATTAGACATGTGTGTCACACCCTCAAAATCCACTGGCGGGGTTCTACTGCAAGGCGTGTGACAAACTAGGATCTCAGACACAGTCATATCAAACAACACTATATATGATTTAAAATAATCATATGACCTTAAATAGCTATCAATGTAATCCGTGCAGAAATGTAAACTTTTGTATAACCATGAGTAATAAATGCGCAAAACAAGGCGCCCCATAAAAATAGTAATTGTAAATGAACTTGTTTCCAAATAGTATAGATGATGCATGAACCTCAAATGTGCAACCCTAGCCTTAAGCGTGCCTGCAATCTAAGAAGACATGCTAAAATATGTCAACACAAGATTGGTGAGTTCACAGGTTTAAATAAGTAAATATGTTTAAGCATTTCAAAGGTAAAAATAAACAAAGGTATACCATAGGTAGCTAGCCTATATATCGAGTTACTTAGCGTTTTGAACTGAAGTTGACTGTTTGTGAGTTGTTCTGCCTTCTGCCATGTCTTATCATAAAACAAGTGTTTGACAAGTGTCATAGTACTACCTAAATTACATGTTAAACGTGAGTGTATAAAGCATAATGCTAATCGTTGTTTGCCTAAAAAATATATGAAGTCCATGAAGTGTAAAAGCCAAATGCTAATCGTTGCCTAAAAAATATAGGTCCATGAGTTTGTGTACATAATGTTCAAGATAAACCCTGTTGTAATCATGTTCGAGAAATGTTTGACCAGTTTAAACAAGATGACTTTTTGACCAAAGTTGACTTTTTTTTACCAAAGTTGACCGGACTAACCCGCACGACCTGTTGGTGACTCAAATAAGTAAAAACATGTTTAGTCATGCTCAAATAGCTCAAGTAATAATTCACATAAAGTTTCATGTCAGAAATCTATTTTTGGAAATTTCTATTTTTGGAAAGTATGACATCGTTGCATGTGTGTAATTCATTTTCAAAATCATCAAGCTTATTGTAACCAACATGTCAAAATACACATAACACATCCTATCATCATCCACAACATGTTAACATAAAATAGAAACTTCATCATGCCCAAAGTTTCTTTAATTAAAAACATAAGAACATAAGTTTCATAAATTTCATCAAAATCTCCTAACATGCTCTTATGATCATTTCAACATCAATAACATCAACATAACATGTTCTACACATATCATACTCATTATTCATCACATCAAGTCACAAATGTTTCTATAAATAGCAAGCATGTTCATACAATGTGTTTTTCACCATTCGATTATTCCCAATCCAATATTATGCCCTAATCATCATATAACAATTGCCACATCTCATCAAACATGCATATATCATCATCTATAAACTAACTTACCAAAAAGTTTCCTGAAATGTAAAGTACCCAAAAACTAAGCCAAAATCAAAAGTTCGAAACATGAATTTTCATCCATTAGCATCAACTAACATCCTAGAACCATCAATTCAATCCAATTTCATCAAAATCATATGTTCTACAAAAGCCCTAAATTAAAGTTTGCTTAATAAATAAGCCTTGTTTTTTTTATCAAAATGGCATAATCTCACAAAATCAATCCGTACAAACATGATTATATTGAATACTAACACATAATCCATCATCAATTTCAATCAATTTCAAGTTTTGACTTTTTTGGATCATGTAGGGGTTCATGTTCAACATGAAAATCAAAGAACATTAAATCAAACATAAGAACTTACTCGAAATGCTTAGATGATGATCTCCAGTACGCGTTTGATGCAAGAAACGATGAAACTTACCACCAATTGTAAGAACAAGATCAAAGAAGGTGTCCTTAGTGTGTGTGTGATTTATTGTGAAAAACATGACTGGGAAGGGGAAGGGGAAGGGGACAACCAAATGGTGATTAGGGTTGGGGGTTGGGTTTTATACTTTTTTTTCAAGAAAGGCCCCCCGTCTTTTATAAAAATCATTTTAACGCTACGCGATTGAACTTTTTCTACACCGAAATCACCAAATGCTCATATAATATCAAACAAACATTCATAACATGATATATTATTCATTTTTATAGTTGAAACGGATTTTATAATAGCTAGGCATTAAAAGCCAAAAATGCACGAAAACACCTAAATGCCAGAAAATTCCCAATTTTCACAACCAAGCTAAACACTTAATCAATTAAACACATAAAATATAATTTCATACCAATTATGATTGTTTGAAAATCATTTTGACAAATCACCAATATTCGGGGACAGACGCGTGTGCGTCTCAGCAATTCTCCAAATTACCGTTACGTGAAAAGTTCGTGAATGTTTTTGCAATAAATGAAACATTTAATTATACAAAATTAAATGCATAAATGTATGATCGGAAACCATGTTCATGTCAATCAGATGGTTACTGAAAAATGCCGGGTGTCACATCATCCCCTTGTAGAAAGAAATTTCATCCCGAAATGTAACTAACTCCGGTAAAAGTGGGACGGAAATTTCCTGGTTGTCACATCATCCCCTTGTTGAAGGAATTTCTTGCTGAAATTCATAACTGGTAACGTCAACGCTTAACGACGCATCTTTGAACAACTGCGGATATTTGGCCTCTATATGATTCTCGCTCTCCTAGGTGAACTCTGGTCCATGCTTAGAGTTAAACTAACTGTATGGTTTTATATAGAGACTGATGCAACCAAAGCAACCAAAGGCTTCTTGTATTCATGTACTTGGTACCAAGTAGAAGTTGCTCCAGAAGTTTTATACTTAGAGCAAGAATTACTTTAAGTATAAAATCTTCTGAAGCCAAAGCTGCTGCGGAAGTTTTACATAGAGCAAGAATTACTCTATTACTCTAAGTATAAAATCTTCTGAAGCCAAAGTTGTTGCGGAAGTTTTACATAGAGCAAGAATTACTCTAAGTATAAAATCTTCCGAAGCTAAAGTTGCTACGAAAACTTTACACTATACTCAGAAATATTCCATGTGTAAAATCTTTCGAAGCCCAAGGCAAAATCTTCCAAAGCCAAAAGATAAAGTCTTTCGAAGCTTCAAAGACAAAGTCTTCTAAAGTCAAATGAAGTGAAGACTGCTTTCTTCTGAAGACAGAGAAAAACATGCTTTCCTTGGATGTACTTTGCAGAAAGCTGACCCACTTTCTGCTACAACTCTGAAGACTCACCAGCTTGCAGGAGTTGGTGAAAAGGTCCACGCTTTTTGTAACTGTACATTAAGGTCTTGAGTTAGTAACTTTCTACTTTATGTACTTTTATCTTTTTATAATATATTACGATATGAGCTATGGCATGTCATAGTCACTAGTCAAAAGGCAATCTGCGTTTTGACTTTATATTGATTTTGTTGTCTTTTAATGTTCCAGCTGGCTTTCCAAGTATAGCCGGTTGTAGAAAATAGTATAAATTATCTCAGGGTCTTGTATTTTAAAAAACTTATGTATTGTAACTCTTGTAAGAGAACTTGAGATTAATATACAACATTCTTGAAAACCTTATATATTGTTCTTTAGTTCTGTCTCATTATTACTTGTGTTCTTTGCATCTTGTTCCCAAACCTGATTCCCTATTTGAACTGTTAAGTGCTCTAACACTCTCCTCAATGTGAGACTGATTGTATAGACCATCCCTTGACCGGTCCTGCACTAACTTTAACAATAGAGGTACGATTATGCTTGAGTTTTTCTAACTATTTGGTCCATGATTCAACTAGTTCTTCAACGAATTGCAACTTTGTGTCCATCTATTTCTCCTTTAACAGAATGATGATTGTATTATCTGACAGACATTTTTTCATGATTGAAACATGTAACACGTTATGTACTTCACTGAGTTCTCTAGGCAGATTGAGTTATTAATCTACTAGACTAACCCTTTTGACAAAATATATACCGTAGCACTGGTTTAACTTTCCCCGTTTTTTAAACGATTTCACCTCTCCAAGGTGACACTTTTAGAAGTGCATTGTTGTCGATTTGATATTCAATAGGTTTTGGAGTTAGCCCACGTAAATCCTTTATCAGTCATGAGATGTTGCCATGCGATTATGAATTTGTATGATCTCTTAGTCATCTCGTGCACAAGCTCATGACCGGTAAGTTGACTTTCCTTCAACTTCTGCCCAACAGATAGGTGATTGACACTTACTACCATAGAGTGTCTCAAGCTGTGTGCCCTTGATCTCCGTATGGTAACTGTTATCGTAGGAAACCTTAATCAATGACACATGTTCGTCGTATATCTTTTAGAGTTTGAGTCGTATGCTCACTCCAACCATCAGTTTGCCGATAATACATTATATGCCTATGTAAATGCATTCCAAATGAAATTTGCAATGACCTCTATAAATAGGAATGAATCATCACCGTCGGAGATTAAGAAAACTGGCACCTCGTACCGAGAGACTATTTCTCTTAGATAGGTGTGAATTAACTGCTCAATTCAATCAGTCTCTCTAATTTCCAAGAAGTTTATGGATTTTTCCAAGCGATCTACTATTACCCACATGGTATCGCATCCGCTGAGTGTTCAATATGACTTCATAATGAAATCCATTAAAATCTACCTCCACTTCCATTCTAGAATTTGTGGTTGTTGGAGTAAACTAGACAATCCTTGATATTCCACCTTAACTTTAGAAGAAGTTGAACACTTTCTTACATGCATTGAAATATCACCTTTCATATTTTGCCAGCGATAAAGAACTTTCAAATCATGGTACGTCTTACTTGAACCTCAATGAATGGGATATCAAGTCTTATGAATTTTATCTATTACCAGCTCGTAAATTCATGTATAGAAAAATCCATATTTGTTCCCTGAACTAACAAATTCCTTTGGATTTTATCACTAATTGATTTTCCATGCCTTGCAAGGACTTTGCCTTTAGATTCTCGTCCTTTAAAGTCTCAAGTTGAGCATTATGTATGTGATCAGGTACTCTATAATCAATGGTAAGCTTTAATGCTCGCACTCACTTTGGTTTAGGTGTTTACTTTCGACTTAGGGCATTAGCTACCACATTAGCCTTATACCGGATAGTACTTCATCATATTATCATAGTCGTTAGCATGTCGATCCAATGACGTTATCTCATGTTCAGCTCCTCCGTTCAAGGATATAATAAAGGCTCTTGTGATTGGCGTAATGATCCATTTGGTACCGTACAAGTAATACTTTTATAACTTATGTGCAAATCAATGACTCTCAACTTTGAGTTGTATGTCACGTAGTTCTTCTTACAAACTTTCAACTGACAGGAAGCGTATTCGATGACCATCACACATTGGGTCAACACATAACCAATACCTTGGTTGGAAGCATTGCAATATATCATGAAATCATCTATTTTCCTCTGGTAGGGAAAATATCTTTGCAATCATACTTTCCGTTCCATAATTTGAAAAGTGGACTTTTGTTTGTCACCTTAACTATTTGTATTGCCCTTATGAGATATGTTGGAAGAGGTTGTGCGATCTTCAATAACCCTTCGATGACTCGTCGGTAACAACCAGCCAACCCAAGAAACATTTGTACCTTAGTCGGAGTCTTAGGCATAGCCCATTCTTATGAGACACAACCAAGTTAATAAGCTTGTGAGACAACCTCATAGAGTTTTCAATAGTTATAGGATCTCTACCTCAAGTTCGAGACCTAGGCAACCTCGTTTACTTATATCACTAACTCAAGTTTTTGGACTTAGACAACCTCTTTTTTTGATAATACTAGTCTCTGCTCCATATCTTGTAGTGTAGCCTCGAGGGCTTTTGACTTATCTAGTATTCCCTCGACTATGCCATCTAGGTAGTTATGGTTGTTCATGTTTTCCCCGAATACATTAACAATAGTATTATGTTTCTAGCCAGTCTCCACCCTTCCTTCTATGAGTGTTTCCACATATTCCCTAATGGTGGTCAGATGCTCCAGTATCAAAGTGATCTCAACGGGTCCTTAACATACATTATGAATCTTTGGATCTATCATTACCATAAGAGCGGTAAAAGACTGCTTAATCGGATGAGGTTTAAGTGATGATGCAAGAGTATAATCAGTTATGTTAGCAGTAAGGGGAAGGGTACGCGCTACTCCTGAATTTAGCTAGCAGTCATATCAGGTAAACACTCCAGTGTTCTACATCTTCCCTAACTCAAATATTGAACAACACTCCATGTTGTTTGAAGTTATCTGCAGGCTCCATCCGATTCTTATTCGACTTCGATATTGAGGCTATTAGTGTAGATGAAGAAGGTATGAGCGCAAGATCCTCAGTCTCATTGTTGATTATGGATGATCCTGGTGACATGGGTAGGGTAGGTGATGATGTGGGCAACCAATATCGTTATACGTGCATGAAATAATATGTATGCATGAAAAACAATAGTAAACATATAAGAGTATGTGCAATGATAATGTGTGTCTAAGGCTATAGTCTAGATGCAAATGCGATCCTAGTTCCCTATAACTAGTGGCTCTGATACCAATCTGTCACACCCTCAAAATCCACTGGCGGGGTTCTACCAAAAGGTGTGTGACAAACTAGGATCTCAGACACAGACATATCAAATGACACTGTATGTGATTTAAAATATACATATGGCCTTAAGTAGCTATCAATGTAATCAGTGTGGAAGCGTAAACTTTTGTAAAACCATGAGTAATAAATGCACAAAACAAGGCGCCCCATAAAAGTAGTAAATGTAAATCAAGTTGTTACCAAATGTACAGATGATCCATGAACCTCAAATGTGTAACCCTAGCCTTAAGCGTGCATGCAATTTGAGAAGACATTCTAAAAATGTGTCAACACAAGATTTATGAGTTAATAGGTTTAAATAAGTAATTATGTTTGATTGTTTCCAAGGTAAAAGTAAACAAAGGTATACCATAGGTAGCTAGCCTATATATAGAGTTACTTAGCGTTTTGAATCGAAGATGATTGTTTATGAGTTGTTTTGCCTTCCGCCATGTCTTACCACAGAATAATGGCAAATTTAAAGGTCAATTAAACAGCCGTTAGACCTCTACGAGTTAGTGTGACTAACACGGGTGGGGTTTGTCAAACCCAGCAGTACTACCCAAAATTACCTCGCTATCCTATTATTAACGATTCGAGTGTGTAAGGACTTACGTGATAATATTTGCACTACAGTAACTATCGATATACCAATAATACCAAAACTAGATAAAATTAGTTTGCATGCTTCTCCCCTAAAAAGGCAAGTAAAAGTGGGGCCATGAAGACTCACCTTACATGTGTAGGAAAAGATGAAGTGAAAGCCAAATGCTAATTGTTACCTAACAAATATAGCTCCATGAGTGTGTGTACATAATGGTCAAGATGTTCTATTGTATCCAAACAACGTAATTGTTAGCATGTTCAAGAAATGTTTGACAAGTTTAAACAAGCTAACTTTTTGACCAAAGTTGACTTTTGTTGACCAAAGTTAACCGGACTGACCCGACCCCGGATTGGTCCATGAGACTACCAAGAAGATAGTGCAAATATGAAACCGTATGGCCGCAGCCCGAGACGGACAATAGAGCTACGCTGATAAGAGACGGAAACCCTTGGAGTTTCAGGTCGGTGACAAGGTTTTGCTGAAAATCTCACCGTGGAAAGGTGTGATTCGATTCGGCAAAATAGGCAAGCTTAATCCAAGATACGTTGGACTATTTGAGATTCTGGAAAGAATAGGTTCAGTGGCGTATCGATTAGATCTGCCTGATTCATTGAGTGGAGTTCATTATGTCTTTCACTTTTCTAATCTGAAGAAGTGTTTATCTGACGAAACTATGATTGTATCGCTCGAGGAAATACAAGTAGATGAGCAATTGCGATTCATTGAAGAACTAGTGGAGGTAATGGACCGAGAGGTCAAGACCTTGAAATAGAGTAAGATCCCTATTGTCAAAGTTCGCTGGAACTCAAGACGTCGACCAGAGTTAATGTGGAAACGTGAGGATAAGATGAAGCTCAAGTATCCTCATTTATTCGAAACAACGACTACTACCGGCGAAGGTAATGATTAAATTCGGGATGAAATTTCTTTCAACATGGGGATGATGCGACAACTTACCTAAAAACTCACTTGATTTTCTTGTACCAATGCAGTAGACCAGTGATGTAACACAACCATGTAACATAATTTTCAAGACGAAAATTCTTTTAACATGGGGATAATGTGGCATCCGGTAATTTTCCGTTACCAAACTTCGTTAGTTCCGTTAGGTCTTGCATACACGTGTTGTGCGCACACACTAGTTGTGGTTGAACGTTGCTGACTTAGTAACAATTATCTATGATAAACAGATAATAACAAAATTAATAAATTTGATTATTAATTTACGATTATACGATTTATGAATTTTAAATATTACTTATAAATTTTACTTGATAACGTGATAACATGTTATATTTATTTCACGTGTCTTGTAGTTGGTTGAAAATACATATACGGTTATTATTCTTGATTACTAACTCTTATGTTTTGTAGTTAAAACTTAAAAAGTGTTAAAAGATTAACTTTTATAAAATTTAAACAAGAGGTGTTTATTTTGTAATTACCATTTAACTAAATACTACCAAAATTAAGCAAAACCCTAGCCCCATTCAGCCGACCCCTTCCCCACCCATTCCTCACGAATTTGATCAAGAACAACAACAAACAATCGATTTTGATCTAGTTTCAAGCATTCCAAGGTGTTAGCAAGTGCGATTCTTGATTTCTACATGTTTAAAGGTTAAATTTTAACAAGTTTTTCATGGCTTTTGATGTTGATGAACCCTAATTCGAATTATAGGTTAAAAATCAAATCTGATGATCATGCATGATGATATGATGTTAGTGTAACTCCAGGATAATTTCATATTGTAACTCCAGGATAATCACTTGAATCAAATAATATGAAGAATTATGGATCAAACAATGATAAACACTATAAAATCCCTTTGATCTATATTGAATGCATATGATTTGTACAAAGTGGAAACCCCAATCCAATGGTCATTCAACCATTAACCAACACTAACGACAATTAACCTATTTATAGTCTAGACTAATATTCACTAATTGCACTTAACCCCCTAGACTTGGGCTAATTAAAACAAAATTACATATTAAGCATAAAAATGACTAAAAACAAGAAAAAAATATATTTTGTTCACACAAAATATATTTATTACAATAAAACTCCTAGTCATTTAAATCTTCAACGTCTTGTCTCGGTTCCACATCTCGAACGTGTCGGGTTTGACTATTGCGTTGACTTTGACCGTTGACGTTGACTTTGACTGTGTTGATAATATTAGACTATCCTTCAGACCAAACATATTCCCCCTAGTCTACTATTATCAATGTCTTTCATCATGATCAGCATCGATAAGTCAACTGAACTTGATCTTCAATTTGGTAAGCTTCAGTCTCAATGTTGAGGTCCAACAGTTAGTTGTGATGTATTATTGATAGATTGTGATGATTTATATAAGAAATCCATGATTTTAATGACCTAGTTCGTACCTTACCCAAGATAGTAACTTTTGATCATGAGATTATGCAATTCATGGTTGTTGATGATTCTTTGATGTTAGTTGTATTGCTTTGATGTTAGTTTACATGGATTGTGCTAGAAAAATCATGAAATCTAGTGATTGTTCTTACCTTACTATAAGTAGAAACTTTTATGTATGATGTTTGGGAATTATAATGAATTGATGATGATTATTATGTTTAGATGAATGCTATGAACTTGATTAGGTATAAAGTCTATGAATTTATGAATGAATTAGATGCTAGATTGGTTTTGGGTACTACTTTCTCAAAAGGGAAACTTTATTTATGTAGAACATTGGATATGATGAATTGGGCATGTTTATGATGTTAAGATCATGTTAGAATGTTTGTTGATGATGTCTAATGTGGTGGAATGTGTTAAGTTGTATGGATGCTTAATTGATCATTTGGGAAATTTAGGTTCTTATTGACTATACATGATGATGGATTATGTTAGGAGATTATGGAATCATGTTTGGGTTTGTAATAGATCATTGTTGGGTATGTTGATTGGTATGAATCTTGTAAATTAATGGGTTGTATGATAAACTAAAATAGTATGATGATCTTGGTGGAACTTGAGTTGATGATGTGACATACGTGAATTACTTGTATGGTTATCATATATGATGTATTGCTATACTTGATTAAATAGTATTTTAATTAATGTTCCACCAACGGGTCAAACGGGTCAATAGGTCTGTTGGAGCATATATTGTCATATATAGTGTGTCCGTCACTTGACGAATAGTCTAGACTTAATGTATTACACCTGATATGTTGTAAACACATGAAACTGGGTCATTCGCAGGAGCATATGAACTTAATGTATTACACCTGCTGTTGGACCACTTGGTATCAGAGCCAGGTTATTGCTAGAATGATCTAACAATCATTCTAGAAACCCAAGCTCTTGATCTCTGGATCTATTTAGGTTCTTTGACATTAAACATACTTCGTGTTCTTCGTGTTCTTCGTGTATTGCTCAGATCTCGTGGCGTGTTTTGTTTCTATGTTAAAATCGAACTCGAAACCACGTTCTGATCACCCTTGCGAATCTGATGATGTCTATTATGGTTCGAATCATGTAAAATTCATCGGATTAGGGTTTTTGGCAGCCTTGGTGGCTGCAGATATGAAAATCTGTGTGCAGACCCGTTCATGTGACTGGACCATGCGAATGGACCAGTCGTGCGAATGGAACATGCTAATGGACCATTCGTGTGACTGGACCATGCTAATGGACCATTTGTATGACTGGACCATGCGAATGGACCAGTCTTGCGACTGGACCATGCCACTGGACCAGTCTTATGTCCAGTCTTATGTTCAGTCGCACGAAGATATCATTTGTATAATTCATTCACACGACTATGATTAGTGTACTCCATGTCATATGAATGAAAGAGTCTGGAACAGCTTCTTGCACGAATTTTTCCCTAAACCATTTCTATCAGTAGGGAAGCCTTCTGAAAAAGTTTGGTAAAATAATTTTTTTCGGGAAAATTATCGGGTCATTTTCGGTTCATTTTCGGGTCAATAGTGAAGATTCTCCTAGAGAGTCTATGCAAGAGTTGAGGATGAGCAAAGCACATTCACCCTGAGTTTCTTATGTCAAACAAGTTCGATGGATACCCCATTATTCGTTGGACTTCCAGAATCGGTGAATGTTGTTAGAACACGAAAGAGAGAAGAGAAGATGTCAGCAGTCGGTGCTAATTTTGTGGGGGTAGTCAGGAGCATCTGACTATTTATGGGCCAACCAAGTAATATTTATTTCCGCATAGAGAGGATTCTGCTTCGCGGAGGGAATCCGTGATTATCATAGTTGAGACGCAATCAGAAAGATGATGATGTGAGCAGGTTTCTGATGATGAATCTACGTGCATGCTGATCTATTTGATATTGTCAGCTGTGGATTGGATCCTTCAACCTTTTACCCAATACACCGTATGAAGATGCCAGGAGAGCACAATGTTTATATATTGGGATATGCTGAATGTGAGGGGGAATTTCTACAGCTGTTAATGTTAATTAGATTAGACTGTGTGAAAATTAAAGCAATGGAAAACTGTTCATGTCATTATCTGGAAAATCAGTCATATGGGAAATCTTACTGCTATGATGGTGTTTTGCAAAGTAAACGAAAGCTATTGTGCCTAAATTCATTTTCAGGGATACTGTAGTTACCTGACGGATCGGCAACGTTGGCTAATATGGTTGTTCGTTTGATTGTATTCGAAACCAGAGCAAAGATTGACTAAAGATTGTAAGAGGTGTTATCTACTATTCGCAAGCAACGACCAAGGGGGAATTCGTTGGAGCATATATTGTCATATATAGTGTGTCCGTCGCTTGACGAATAGTCTAGGCTTAATGTATTACACCTGATATGTTGTAAACACATGAAACTGGGTCATTCGCAGGAGCATATGTGAATGAGACTCAGTCGTACGACTGAGCCAGGCTAATGGACCAGTCGTGCGACTGAGAGATGCGATTGGGGCATTCGTAAGACTGAACCATAAGAATGGTCCAGTCGTATGATTGAACCATACGCATGGTCCAGTTGTACGATTGAACCATACACATGGTCCAATCGCACGAATGGGCCCAGTCGCATCTAATATGGGCCGAGGCCTATATATACCAGTTTCAATGTGTAGAGAGTTAGGGTTTTGAGAGGGAGTCTGCCCAGGGCCTAAGTGCTGCCAGGTGAGAGGGGAGATAATGCTCGATCTCCCCTTGCCAAGAGTCTTGATTCTTAAGTTGTAATGTGCTTAAAATCGTTAGGTTTTATCAATGAAATCATTCAATTATTATTCGTACTATTGTTTGTCTTTGGTTTATCACCTTCCGTCAAGAACACGCTCGGATGTTCATTGATCTAGCGACTTCACAAGGTCAAATGAGTCTTGTTTTACAAAACTTTGGGTCAACGTATTTATTGAGCACCTACGGTTGTTAAGCTTCCTGTATACACTTACTGATGTACTTGCATGTTCTAATTAACCTTTGAAGGGTTGTCTTTCCATCCATCGTCAGTTTCTTCGTTATTGTTCGTTGCGCACCAGGTGAGTTCATGCCCCATTGTTTTTACTTACTTCCTTTTTGGGGGTGATAGCATACTGTTATATCTTACAAATGCTTTACATTGATAAGTTGTGTTAGTATAACATAGTGTAGCATACTATGAAATCCCTCACACTTTCGGATCGTTAATAATGATAACTAGAGGGAAATGTTGGGTAGTACTACTGGGCCTGACAAGCCTCATCTGTGTGACTCGAGGTCAAACGGGTGCTATATTGTCCTAAACACAAACATAGTCGCAATTTGGTATGTTGTGATGGGAGGCAAACAAACGAAACACATGTCAACTTCGATCGCGAAATCACAATAGTTATTACTTATGAGTATAGACTAACTATCTATTTCAATACACTTCTTATATTTTACAACTATTACTCATTTTGTTAAAAGCAAACTCTTGAACTCACCAACCATTGTGTTGACTCTTTTAGTACGCTATTCTCAGGTCGACGTTAACAGCTACCCTAGGAGCGCGCACGAGTTGAGCATTCATATGAAAACATGAAATATTATACTTTGGGTTTATATACATTCTAGTTTTTGAACATGGTTTGGCGCGTGTTTTGCCAGTGATACAAAACGCTTCCGGAAATGTTTTATAATTACAAACTCTTATTTATTTTAAATGTTGCATATAGTGTCATTTTAAGTAACTAATGACTGGAAGCCTGGTTTGTTCACACGCCTCGTGATAAAACCCCACACGTGGATTTTGAGGGTGTGATAAAAAGTATCTTAAGTGTCATTTAATGAGGGTAACAGTAACCTAGTGTGGGTGACTAGACTGAATGGGAATGGTTATAGGTTGTTGGTCCCAAACAACACTTGTATCAATGAGATTTGTGAAAATTGTTGGATAAACACAAAATATGGATGAAAAAATGATGTGTTGGAGCATATATAGTCATATATAGTGTGTCCGTCGCTTGACGAATAGTCTAGGCTTAATGTTATACACCTTGTAAACACATGAAACTGGGTCATTCGCAGGAGCATATGCGAATGACACTCAGTCGTACGACTGAGCCATGCTAATGGGCCATTCGTGCGAGTGAGAGATGCGATTAGGGCATTCGTAAGACTGAACCATAAGAATGGTCCGGTCGTACGATTGAACCATACGCATGGTCCAGTCGTACGATTGAACCATACGCATGGTCCAATCGCACGAATGGGCCCAGTCGCATCTAATATGGGTTGAGGCCTATATATATACTAGTTTCATTGTGTAGAAACCAAAGGGTTTTTGATAGTCTGCCCGGGCCCAGGTGCTGCCGGATGAGAGGGGAGATCATGCTCGATCTCCCCTTGCCAAAAGTCTTGATTCTTAAGTTGTAACGAGCTTAAAATCGTTATGTTTTATCAATGAAATCATTCGATTCTTGTTCGTACTATTGTTTGTCTTTTGGTTTTTATCCTTCCGTCAAGAACGTGCTCGGATGTTTACCGATCCAGTGACCTAACAATTGGTATCAGAGCCGGTTACTGCTAGAATGATCTAACAATCATTCTAGCAACCCGAGCTCTTGATTTTTGGATCAAAGTTCAGTTCTTTGACGTTAAACCGACTTCGTGTTCTTCGTGTTCTTCGTGTTTTACTCAGATCTGGGTACGTGTGGTGTTTCTATGTTAAAATCGAATTCAAAACCACGTTCCTATCACCCTTGCGAATCTGATGATGTCTATTTTGGTTCGAATCATGTAAAATTCGTCGGATTAGGGTTTTCGGCAGCCTTGGCGGCTGCAGATCTGAAATTCTACGTGCTGACCCGTTCATGCGACTGGGCCATGCGAATGGACCATTAGTACGACTGGACCATGCGAATGTACCATTCGTATGACTGGACCATGCTAATGGACCATTCGTGGACTGCACCAGTCGTATGTTCAATCGTGCGACTGGACCAGTCGTATGTTCAATCGTGCGACTGGACCAGTCGTATGTTCAATCGCCCGAATGAGCCATCTGCATTGACTCATCCGCATTTGTTCCAGACCAAAAAAAAAGAGTCTGGAATAGCTTCTTGCACGAATTTTTCCCTAAACCATTTATATCAGTCGGGAAGCCTTCTGAAAAAGTTTGGTAAAATAAACTTTTTTTGGGAAAATTTTCAGGTCATGTATAGTTCGTCTTCGGGTCAATAGTGAAGATTTTCCTGGAGAGTCTATGCAAGAGTTGAGGATGAGCAAAGTACATTCACCCTGAGGTTCTTATGTCAAACAAGTTCGATGGATACCCCATTATTCGTTGGACTTCCAGAATAGGTGAATGTTGTTAGAACACGAAAGAGAGAAGAGAAGATGTCAGCTGTCGGTGCTGAATTTGTGGGGTAGTCAGGAGCATCTGACTATTTATGGGCCAATCATGTTATATTTATCCGCACAGAGAGGATTCTCATTCTTACGATTGAACCATACGCATGATCCAGTCGTACGATTGAACCATACGCATGATCCAATCGCACGAATGGGCCCAGTCGCATCTAATATGGGCTGAGGCCTATATATATACCAGTTTCATTATGTAGAAACCGAAGGGTTTTTGATAGTCTGCCCGGGGCCCAAGTGCTGCCGGATGAGAGGAAAGATCATGCTCGATCTCCCCTTGCCAAAAGTCTTGATTCTTAAGTTGTAACGAGCTTAAAATCGTTATGTTTTATTAATGAAATCATTCGATTCTTGTTCGTACTATTGT
This sequence comes from Flaveria linearis, assembly GCA_024085815.1. Taxonomy (NCBI): domain Eukaryota; kingdom Viridiplantae; phylum Streptophyta; class Magnoliopsida; order Asterales; family Asteraceae; genus Flaveria; species Flaveria linearis. Next base: position 42,196,425 of record CM044011.1, read on the forward strand.
TTGTCTTTTGGTTTTTATCCTTCCGTCAAGAACGTGCTCGGATGTTTACCGATCCAGTGACTTCACATGATGAACACCTCAAGAACACAATGAAAAACCCTTGTTTGATCTTTGATGATTTGAATCTGATATTACAAAGTGGAAACCCTCAAATCTAGCTCTTGCAAGCTTGCCTTCTAGCTAATTACTCTAGCTATTATAGTCTAATGACAATTAGACTTAATGACATTTAGCCCGCTAGACTCTTAAACTAGAAATTAACAAATAAAACAATAAAATACTAATAAAATACTAAATGTATTTTTTGACACAAAATATATTTATTACATTAAAATCCCTTAGTCTATAACTTCTTCATAGTCTTGTCTAGATTCTTTGTCTCGAACGCGTATGTATGACTTTTTCGATGACTTTGACCGTGATGTTGACTTTGACTGTGTTGATAATATAGACTATCATTTTCAGACCCAACACTACTCCCCCTTAGTCTATCATTATCAACGTCTTATATCATCTTCAGCTATGATAAGTCAACCATATAATGATCTTCAATCTCCCCGTAGATTGATAATCTGTTGTTGAAGATCTTTCATCTCACAGGCTCCCCTTTTTGTATGCTCCCACTCTTTGTGTGCATCATTTGAATGATTATGAGTAATATTTTTCAAATATTTGTACTTGAGTGCTTCAGAAGATGTAGGAGGAGGAATCCTAGCTTGGAATCTTCCGTAAACTTGAAGAACGGGTTCTCTGGTCTGGTTCATTGCTCAGGTGATGATCGGCCATCACTTGCAGCAAAATCCGTAACACAAACACAAACACATTCTATACATTTCTCGTTAGATCATTTCAACAATACAAATAAACTCGTGTTTATATGTGTGTGCAATTTCACGTGAAATGCATGAGAAAATGATAATATTTTAATAGCATAATATGGAAGATGAAAAATATTTGAAATGGAAATATTTTTGAATTTTTTTAATTTTAAATTTTACGAAAAACTAAACAAGAAATTTAATGATAATACAATCTAATCATAAGACTCTAACCTAATAATAATAATAATTTTTTTAATATGTTTTTTTTTTATATATATATATATATATATATATATATTAGTATTATTTTATTAATAATCATTTTACACCAAGAACTGATTCGATCATGAGATCACATCCTCAAGATATACTTAAGTACAAAGATGTATTTAAACATCGACGAGTTAGTGAAATCACACTGATACAGATTCTAATCATAATTTTAAGTTTTTGATAGCCAAAATGGTTCAAGAATGATTGTCGGTATATTTGTCCAATTTAAACCCATGCAATATTCTTTTCAACGAGTGACTTGCAACTGATTTGATCATGTTTTAGGCTTCATAAGAGAAGCTCAGGTAACTTAGTTCCCACAGACATCTGGCAAAGAACTTATCCTGTCATCAGGGCTTATTGAGTATGATTGACTCTGTCTGATTTTTGCATGAGATTTACTAGTGATGTTAACATAGACAATGATCATTTGAGTACCATTATGAATGTTCTTCAATATCATTTGATTGGTGGAGCTTTTGACAATGATCTTTTTGATTAAAGAAACATTGTGATATAGTATTGGGGTAGGATAATGAGAGCTCCAGGTCTATACTCACGTATAACAGAGGAGATGATCATCAAAATATGCTGGTGAAACTTCAGGTCTATACTCACGTATAACAGAGAAGTTCCACCACTCAAGGTCAATTTTCGCAAATAGTAGAGGAGATAAGCACGAGAAATTATTAATTAATTTACATTCTGACAGAGTCACAAGTGACTCAAAACAGAGGCTTTTCTGAAGACCATAACTAAAAGCAATTTGTTTTTGCAAACTAGGTGCTCAATAGGGTTTGGGTGAGGGTGATTTGGGATTTTAGAAAGATCAAAATAGAGATTTGAAACTCTCAACCAATTTTTCTAACAAGGATTTGTATCTTTGTGCAGGACGAGATGTCATGGGAATGATCCTTATCATCGAGTTCTAAAGCTTTAGTTAGGCTACAGAATCACTGTTTACTTTCTTTTCGGGCTGAGCCTACCAACCATATCATATAATGAAACTGTCTTTTTTTAGATTTTAGAATTTTAAGTGATACAGACATCTAAATCAGTTACTATCATTTCTCAAAAAGTACAAGTCATGCAAACAAGCATACAAAGAAAACATACTATTATTTCTCGATCATCCCAAATCAAGTTCCTAGATGCCATTTCGTTTTTCATTTCATTTCTTTTTATTATACTCTCTCCCTAAATTTTATTTTTTGCAAATGGATTTTTTTAATAAACTGAACTAAAATAGAAATTTACCAAAGAAAGTCTACCAAATTATACTAGTAAAAAGAGGAGAAATGAAGTACCAAGAAAAATACAGTGATTGTGAAGTGTGAACTATAACTGTGCAGATAAGAATCCAGAATGTGGATGAGATACCATAACCATAAACTATTTGTTCCACCTCAAAATTTGAATGAGGAACATTCTCTATCGGTAAACCGGATTACCAACACTCCTCCTGAACTGTTCCTGCACTCATTAACAGATTAGTTAAAAAGGGAGACCTAGGCCATCGTAGTCCTGGGTGTTCCATTTTAATCAGTTACATAACCTGCTTAAGCACACACCCTTGTGAAAAATCATTTATCTTGTCAACCTTTTGTTTTATTTTCCAAATTTGTTTCTGTTCAATTACTTTTGATTTGGAAGAATTGAATTTGGAAATCATATTATTTTTAAGACCTGAGGACAGAGATTTTAGTTTTGAAACATTGGTCTTTTTCACCTTTGAATCATGTGAAACCGGCTTCACATGAGAAGGTTTGGATAGATTGTTGTTTATCCAACCATTCAAAGATATGTGCTTTTTACCTTTTGAACCCGAAAGGCAAACCGTGTTGGCTTTACAGTCTTGCACCTTCCTTCTAGACTCTGATCTGAATAAGCAATTCATTTTGCCTTTACCATTTGGAGCATGCCTTTGAACTTGAGGGCACTTCTTTAGCACATGACCTTCTTTTCCACATCTAAAGTAAGCCTTGAAAGGATTTTGGTTCTTTGTAGTCCCGCGGATAATAGGAGAGAGTGGATCCTGCTTTGAGGTTATTGCAGTTGTTGACAACCTTGAAGCTTCTTCTTTTGGATATCTGGAAATTGAATCTTTTGAGGCTTTGTCAATGTGGATTTGGAACTGGGTAGTGATTTGATGTGTGATGTTCCGGGAGGTGAGATCTAAACATTCTTCTTAGAACCTTTAGATGTAACAGATGAGGACAGAGAGAGTTTCAGCTGAGTTTCACCTTTTTGTGTGACTGGTGACTTGGCACACTTGGAGGCATTTTTGATGAGCTTGATGGATAGCAGATGAAGATGGTAAGTGCTTCTGCTGAGTTTTGGAGGAACTATTGATTTGTTTAGCAGTTGGATATGAGATTCATATAGGTCTTGAATCGACCTTTTGAAGCATTTGAGACTTGACAACTTCAGGTGGCTTATTGATCTTAGATTCATCATCTGAGCTTGTCCAGTATTGTATACACAAATCTGCTTCCAATGGATCTTGATTGATACCACTTGTTGAGCTTTGATTGCGTGATGATTCCACAACTGTTCCTTCTTTGACAAACCTGACAGGAACAAAAGAAGGGATGTAACTTGTTTTGAATTTGTTAAAGAAGTTACGAGAAGTAACTGATACTAGTTTTGGAGCATGAGAGGTGGAATTATCATTTTGCATATCAGATCCTTGCTTGATGAGTCCCAAACCTGCAGGAGAATCATATTCATCTCTAACCTCTTTGTGATTAACACAGCTTAAACCTGCATCTAAACTATTAGTATCTACAACTTCAATCAAATCATTAGATGGATGAGGTTGAGGCATAGGAGAGTAACAATGAGTGCTAGGAGGCGGATAAATATATGAAGTTTCACCACATCCCACACTCGTTTTGATTCTTGCTCCCCTTTGCTTACAGAATAGTTCTTCCTGTTTTATCCCTGATATCGTCTATTTATCAAGTTTAGTTTTAAGCTTGCTAGTCTCAAATTCTGCTAATGTGACTCGTTCTCTCAAAACATTAATGTAGACATTCTTTTCTAAAAGATTTCTTTTTAAAAGATCAATTTCTTTTAAAGCTTCTCTTAGTTTAATAAAATATTTAGACTGATTGATTTTAAGTTCTTTATTTATTCATTTTAATTCTTTTTCATTTTCTAACAATAATCTGTTAGCTTTATAAACCCCGAATAAACGAATTTTACAGGGAGGAGAACACATGTCTTGTACAACCTCATAAAGGAATCCTATAACTATCTTTTCCGCAGCTAGGGCTTTTTCACATTGACAAACGGGAGTGTTCTTTTGTATTCTTCCTCCTCATGAGCTCTCTTCTTATCTTCTTCAGCTTCACCTTCCTCTTGTTTTCCTTCAACCTGAACTTCACATCGGCTTGCACAATCACCAATATCACCAAAACTCTCAGCTTGAGTATCACACCTAAATTCTTTGAAGGGATCAAAATCCTTAATAGAATCCTCATCACTGTTTACCACCTCAATCATCAATGCATGGTTGATTTCTTCTTTAGTTTCTTTGATCTCAACACTTGAAGATACACCACCATACATAAATTGACTGTACTCTTTACTTTTCATATCCAAATCAAATGACTTTAACTTGTTGATAACTTCCATGAGTTTGTAGTCAGCAAAATTTCTTTCCTGTTTTAACAATCTAACTTGTAGACTTCACTGTGAAGGAAAAGAGTCCAAAAGTTTTGTGACTTGTTCAAGATTTTCTAGCTGGTCATCATACTTCTTAAGGTTGCTTGCCACCATCAGAAATCGATCAACAACGTCAGATATCTTTTCATCTCTCATGGTTGTAAAAGAATCAAATCGACTTTGTGCCATAGTGGCATTGTCTGTTTCGAGATCATCTAAAAACGACATTTTCATTTAAAATATTAAATTCACTTTAACCCCCAAAACTACAAATATTTTTCCGAAAGGTGTTGAATAATTTTCTCCCCCTAGAATTTCTAAGCAACTGGGGTCAAGCTGCTAATTTCATTGGTAAATTCACTCAGCGGTTAAGTAGCAGTTTTGCTAGAACAGTGCTTGAAAACTCTAGGTTTGCCCGTAATTTCGCTGAAACTAGTAGAACTTTCGTTCTGATGACAATTTCGGCAGCACTTTCACTTGTTTGAATAGTAATGTGATGGGAAGTTTCGTTCAAAGTGTGTAGTTTCGCTGGAAATCAATGACAAACTTCAATATATCACACAAGCTATAGTTTCGCAGGACTGTGCTAGTTTCGCTGGAAGAAACACACAGTTTCGATGAAGAAAAATGTAGTTTCGCTGGATCAAGATCTAGTTTTGATGGAAGAGCTCTAGTTTCGCTCGACGTATCTGAACGACTTTTTCAGCACGAAATCAACTCAAACTCATCCAAATCTCAATGGATTTGATAACTGATGATTTCTATAGTTTCCCACACCAAAATAGAACAATCCTCAATCAATTTCCATATCCAAAACAAGCAGACCAGACAACAATGAATGAAACAGTGATTTTGAACTCAAAAACCTACAAAACTCTAAAAATTCTTGCTGAATCTTCAATAGCAGCAACAAATTTTCACAAACGATTCAACGTGGATTTCAGATAGGCTCTGATACCATATTGTTGGTCCCAAACAACACTTGAATCAATGAGATTTATGAAAATTGTTGGATCAAACACAAAATATGGATGAACAAATGATGAACACCTCAAGAACACAATGAAAAACCCTTGTTTGATCTTTGATGATTTGAATCTTATATTACAAAGTGGAAACCCTCAAATCTATCTCTTGTGAGCTTGCCTTCTAGCTAATTACTCTAGCTATTTATAGTTTAATGACAACTAGACTTAATGACATTTAGCCCCCTAGACTCTTAAACTGGAAATTAACAAATAAAACAATAAAAGACTAATAAAATACTAAATATATTTTGTTGACACAAAGTATATTTGTTATATTAAAATCCCTTAGTCTATAACTTTTTCACAGTCTTGTCTCGATTCTTTGTCTCGAACGCATATGTTTGACTTTTTTGATGATTTTGACCGTGACGTTGACTTTGTTGACTTTGACTGTATTGATAATATAGTGTAAGACCCCGTTCCCGGGATGCTTATAGATGGCCATTCATCGCTCTTAAAACATATAATTTCATTAACTTTAATAAACATTGCAGCGGAATCAGTGGAATAACTTTTTATTTCAATATAAATGCTTTTGTAAGTTAATACAACATTCATTACAAAACATCGTTTGTTCGCATTACAATGCAAAAACATTATACAAAAGAATGCCATCCAAAAAGAGCTGAGTAGCCGCCTCGTGCCATCCTCAGCAACATCACCTGCCAACTGGAAACACATAAAAAGTCAGCGTTGCTGAGTGAGTTCTAGTTTTATAATAAAACATACTTTTCTTTTGTTAAAACCATTCTTTACTTTCATGCGATCATACACCATTCGTAAACATAAATAATATCATTATTATCATCGTCGTTCATTTCTATCATTCGTTTACTCTTATCTTTCGTTCATTCATCATACTTTCTTGTCAATTTTACTCTTTCATCATTACCTCTTTCCTTTACATCAAGCATAAACCTTACCCTTCTGTCCGTGGTACTGGACCTAGGCCTATCATAGATCTTTTATAATGGTGCACCGCACCTCCTGGCCACAGTACCTAAGGTAACGTTTAGGTGTACCATTTCCATGTGCAATACCTTTCTGTCCGTGTTACTATGCCTAGGCCTATCATAGACCTTCTATAACGGTGCATCGCACCTCTGGCCACAGTACCTAAGGTATGCAACAATGGTTCTATAAAAATGGTTAATCACAAAGAAAGACCCCGATGTGTATCCTCCCGGGGTAGCGAACCCACACACCGTTGGGCTAACACCTCTTAGTGGCGTGTCCCTTCCATGTCTGTTGCGATAGAAGGGTTGCTCACCTCATATATTTTGCTTGCAAGCCTTTCTTACTCTCATTCATTATTAATGCATGCATTCATTCACCCTATTCCTCTTTCATTATCTTTCACTTTACGTTACATAGTACTTTTCATTCATTCATTAACGTAACACGTAAAGCCACGGGAAAGATAAACATACGACATAAAAAGGAACATCAATATACACTATAGCATCATCATACAGGGCATCATCATATAACGTACATCATGCATAAACATGCAACATCATCATGCCCAACATACCCCCTAAAATCCCAACGGTCATCATACATGTACCTACGGGAACTTCCACGTCAAAACTTACGTTTGCACTTTCCCCCGAAACTCAGTAATTAAACTATGCTTCTCCTCGGGTACAACAGCCCTATTTAGGCGTATGGGCACCTTTTAGTCGCACGGCCTCCATGCGACTGAACATCATGCGAATGGACCAATACGGATGAACACCAATGCGGATGAACACCCAATCGTGCGAATGGACCTCATGCGGATGAACACTATACGAATAAGCACCTATGCGAATGGACCTCATGCGGATGAACACTACGAGAATGAGCACTTATGCGAATGGACCCTCAGTCACATGACTCCCCATGTGACTGGCGCTCCAGTCATACGAATGAACCTCAGTCGTGCGAATGGACTCCAATCGCACTCCATTCGGCCGTATGGCCTTCAGTCGGTCGCCTAGCCCTAACTGATGCAGAATGAAGTTCATCCCGAACCCAATCTACCATTTTCAACCTCCAAGCTCATCCAAACCCATTCTAAGCCCAAATCAACCATCCTAAACCTTAGGAATGCATACTACAACACCATTCAAGCACACACAAGCCTAAAAACTCCAAACGCATCACACGCAAACACACCCAAATGGGTCAAACACACACACACAAAAACGGGTTTACTATGTGTTCCAGCTCCAAATCAGTTGAAAACGAGTAAAATAGGGGTCCTATAACTCACACAAACTACAAGAAGAAGAAGAGCTTCATCTAGACCTGCTACACGACGATTTTGCACACTTTCCACCCGAACCAAGTCTTTTCTCCTCTCTTCTCCCTTTTCTCTCTTCCTTCTCTCTATGGCTGATGTTTGTGGGTGTGGGGAGAGGGTAAGGGCTGCCCTCTCCCTTCAAATATCCCCACTTACTGAACTTTCCCGTGTTGGCGAGTTTGGTCCCCCGACTTTGGACTTTATTTCTTTTTCTTTCTTCGGCGGCTTCAAAAAAAATACCCGGGTGTTACAAGTCCACCCCCCTTATATAGGTTTCGTCCCCGAAACCTATTATTCCTCAAAAAAACATGGGTAATGCTGTCTCATTTCTTCTTCGGTCTCCCACGTTGACTCGGATCCCTTCATGTGCTTCCACTGTACCCGCACAAGAGGAACCACTTTATTTCTCAGCCTCTTCTCCTTTCGATCGATGATTGCCACTGGTTGTTCCACATAATTGAGCTGTTCGTCTACTTTGATGTCCTCCAGTGGAACAATCATATCTTCATCTACCAAACACTTCCTTAGATGAGATACGTGGAATGTCGGGTGAATTCCGCTTAACTCATCTGGTAACTCCAATCTATAGGCCACATATAGCTACTCGAGCAATGATTCGGAAAGGGCCTATATACCTTGGGCTCAACTTGCCCCGCTTTCTGAACGAATATTACCCTTCCAAGGTGAGACCTTCAACATAACCCGGTCACCCACCTGGAACATAATCGGTCTGCGTCGTTTATCAGCATACGAGTTCTGTGTATCTTTGGCTGCCTTCATGAAGGCTTTGATCCTTTCGAGCTTTTCAGTCGTATCCTCGATCACCTTGACGCTCCCTAACTCTTTACGACCAATATCACCCCAACAAACGGGTGTTCTGCATCTCCTACCGTATAGCATCTCATAAGCTGGCATACCAATGCTGGCATGATAACTGTTGTTGTATGATAACTCAACTAACGGTAAGTGGTCATCCTAACTTCCTCCAAAATCAATGACGCATGCCTGAAGCATATCTTCCAGCGTCTGAATCATCCTTTCTGACTGACCATCCGTCTGAGGATGATAAGCCGTGCTGATATGTAACCTCGTCCCCATTGCGTCATGGAATTTTTTCCAAAATTTAGATGTAAACCGGGTGTCACTATCAGACACAATAGACACCAGCACACCATGACGAGTTACAATTTCCTTGATGAACAGATCCGCCAACCTCTCAGATGAATATGTCTCGCGGATTGGTAGGAAGTGAGCATTCTTCGTCAAGCGGTCAACAATCACCCATATAACATCATACCTTTTCGGAGTACGCGGCAACTTCGTAATGAAATCCATGGTGATGTACTTCCACTTCCATTCCAATATATCGAAAGATTGGATCTTCCCATACGGCTTTTGATGCTCGGCCTTCACTTGCAAGCAAGTAAGGCACTTACTCACATACTCCACCTCGTCACGCTTCATACCCGGCCACCAATAATCTTTCTTCATGTATCGATACATCTTTGTAGCACCGGGATGAATAGATTATCGAGTCTTTTGAGCTTCATCCATAATCTTCACGCGTAGATCCCCAAAACGAGGAATCCACATCCGCGCAAATCGGGTTTTAACACCGAGTGTGTTTTCAGCTAGTTCCGCAACCAGACCTCTTATCCTTACAGAGTTAAGACGATCTTCTTTTAAACCATCATCTTGAAACTCTTTGACTTGCTTCATCACATTAGAGGTCATGATCAGCTGGTACGCCTTCACCCGAATCGGCTCGGGTCTTTCCTTTCGGTGAAAGGCATCCGCCACCACTTTGGCTTTGCCTGGATGATAATGGATCTCACAATCATAATCTTTTATGAGCTCCAACCATCTTCTCTGCCTCATGTTCAAGTCGTTCTGCTCGAAGAAGTACTTCAGGCTCTTGTGGTCAGTGAATATGGTGCACTTCATCCCATACAGGTAGTGCCTCCAAATCTTTAACGCAAAGACAACGGCTGCTAGCTCCAAATCATGAGTAGGGTAGTTAACCTCATGAACCTTCAACTCTCGGGATGCGTAAACTATAACTTTTCCTCTCTGCATTAACACACATCCCAACCCCAAGTAGGAAGCATTAGAATAAACCACCAGATCTTCACTTCCACCGGGTAATGATAGTACGGGAGCTTGAGTCAACCTCATCTTCAATTCTTTGAACGCTTTCTCTGGAGCTTGAACCCATACAAACCTTACATCCTTCCGGGTCAACTTGGTTAGTGGAGAAGCAATCTTAGAGAAGTCTTGAATAAACCTTCGGTAGTAGCCCGCCAAACCCAAGAAACTACGGATCTCGGATGGTGTCTTTGGAGACTTCCATTGCATCACCGCTTCCACCTTTGCCGGATCCACCATAATCCCCTCCGGATTCACCACGTGACCCAAGAATTGAACTTCGTGCAACCAAAATACGGATTTGGAGAACTTGGCATACAACTTCTCCCATCTCAACGTGTCCAACACTTCTCGAATGTGACCGACATGCTCTATCTCGCTCTTTGAATAAATCAAGATATCATCAAAAAACACAATCACTGATTTATCGAACATCGGCCGACACACTCGGTTCATCAGATCCATAAAAGCAGCTGGCTCATTGGTCAACCCAAAAGGCATGACAAGAAACTCGTAGTGACCGTAGCGCGTGCGAAAAGTTGTTTTAGGAATATCCTGCTCTTTCACCTTTAGCTAATGGTAGCTAGATCGAAGATCTATCCTTGAAAACCAACTTGCACCTTGAAGCTGATCAAACAAATCGTCAATCCTCGGTAACGGGTACCGATTCTTCACCGTCAACTTGTTCAGCTCACGATAGTCTATGCACATCCTCATACTACCGTCTTTCTTCTTTACAAATAAGACTAGAGCACACCAAGGAGAGATACCCGGTCTAATAAACCCCTTATCAAGCAGTTCTTGCAATAGCTCCATCAACTTTTTCATTTCAGTCGGAGTCAACCGATACGGTGCCTTGGCCACAGGTTGGGCACCCGGTATCAGATCAATCTGAAACTTGATCTCACGGTCAGGTGGCACTCCTGGCAGGTCTTCGGGAAACACATCGGGAAAGTCACACACAACTGGTACATCAGACAGTTGTGGTGTTGGCGTATCCACATCCTTTACATAGGCCAAGTAAGCACTACATCCACGCCTCATGCACTTTCCCTCCACCACCATTGAGATTACTTTTGGGATCATTGTGACTCGATCCCCATAAACAGTTACCAAACTCCTGTCAGGTGCTATCAAACGAATCATCTTCTTGCGACACACTATATTCGCCTCAAAGTCCGCCAACCAATCCATCCCAAGAATCAAATCGAAACCACCTAGGATCATCACAAACGGTCTAACAGGAAACTTATGACCTTCTAATTCCACATCACAATTCTCTATCATCTGAAAAATCCTGGTAGACTTACCTATGGCAGTTTCTACATCAAAGGGTGCATCAACACGTCTACTACTAAAAGGCAGTTTAGCACAAAAAGCAGTAGAAACAAAACTTTTACTGGCACCCGAATCAAATAACACAGAAGCTAAGGTTTGGTTCACCAGAAACATACCGGACACAACATCAGGGTCCATCCTAGCTTCCTCTTGTGTCATCGTGAATGCCCTGGAACTCGCCCTCGGTCCTTCATTCCCCGTCTTCTTCACTCCTGAACTCTCAGCCCTAGGCTTCTTACAATCCTTACTCATGTGGCCCTCCATGCCACGGTTAAAGCACTGGACCGTAAGACAGTCCCTGGCTATATGCCCCGGCTTCCCACATTTGAAGCACACGTTCAACCCCAGCCGACATTCCCCATTATGCTCTCTCCAACACTTAACACACTTCTTCATACCCGCACCCGATGTGACCACACGGCGGTCATCCACCCGTGCCTTTTTGTTACCCGTCAAGGCATTACCCCGACCAAACCTCTTCCCACTCCAGTTTCGATCACCACCACCCTTCCTGCTACCCTCAGCCACCACCACAACAGCCCTCTCATCATATAGCCTCCCTGCCAAATCCACCGCCGACCTAAACTTGCTCGGTTGGGCAGCGATCATTGCCTGTGAATATCCGCTGACAAACCCTGAATGTATCTCTTAATCTTCCGTGACAGAGGCGTCACCTGATCGGGCACCAGACATGCCATCTCGTTGAACTTTTTGGTGTACTGCTGGTGTGTCATTGTTCCGGCCTCCAGCTGCAGGAATTCTCTCTCAACTTTATCCATTTCTCTATGAGGGCAGAACTCCTCAATCACCAACTTTTTCAGTTTAGACCATCTCATCCTCTTGATTGCCCTGCTACCCTCAGCTTGGACTATATTGTCCCACCAGCACAAAGCCGAGTCCATAAATGAGTGGGCAGCAAACTTTACTTTCTGATCCTCCCGGCACTCGCTGATGTTCAAAACAACTTCCATTTCTCTCACCCACCGGTGAGCAGCAGCAGCAGTGCCGTTACCATAAAAAGTAGGGGGCTTGCATCGTTGAAACGCCCCATAGTTACAGCCTTGTGCCGTCTCCAGTGCAGGCTCCTCTTCTTCCTCTTCTTCATTATCAGAAAGAACCTTTTCAGGCTCCGGTTGCTCCTGTCCTCCCGAGGACCTATTCCTCTCTTTCCATTCTCCTTCTCGTATAGCCTTAATCACTTCAGTCACCACACATGGTAAGATCGTCTGCATGACTTGATGAACCTCCTCCACTATAGCCTCCTTTACCGAGGCTCTCATATTGGCACTCTCATCACCGCCCTCCGGATGAGGGGTCTCAGGTTCTTCATGAACCACCTTTTCTACCCTAGGTCTTCCTCTTCTGGCCGCGATGTAGCACCAAGTCCACCACACGAGGCTTTAGATGATCTACCACCAGCCATCCTCTAACACACATTGAAAGATTCAAACACCAACATGGTCATTCAAGGGAATAGCTAAGTTTATGTCAAGTACAGTAAGTCCCTAATTACAGTGGTCAGTTGTGATTAGCCACTTACTTTACTCTTCGTACCCCGAGCATTACCTGTCCTGACTACATCAGTATCAAAATCTACCAGCAACACATAAACCACATAACATGCGCACATAATACCGGTTAACATTATGAAAATACATGATGGCACGCAGCTACTCAGATTGGCATCCCTTCACTTTCCGCCCCATTCTCAGTTTAAGTTAAGGTTTATTTTGAAATTTTACCCATTTCACTTAAACTTTGGCTCTGATACCAACTTGTAAGGCTCCGTTCCCGGGACGCTTACAGTTGGCCATTCATCGCTCTTAAAACATATAATTTCATTAACTTTAATAAACATTACAGCGGAATCAGTGGAATAACTTTTCATTTCAATATAAATGCTTTTGCAAGTTAATACAACATTCATTACAAAACATCGTTTGTTCTCATTACAATGCAAAAACATTATACAAAAGAATGCCATCCAAAAAGAGCCGAGTAGCCGCCTCGTGCCATCCTCAGCAACATCACCTGCTAACTGGAAACACATAAAAAGTCAGCGTTGCTGAGTGAGTTCTAGTTTTATAATAAAACATACTTTTCTTTTGTTAAAACCATTCTTTACTTTCATGCGATCATACATCATACGTACACACAGATAATATCATTATTATCTTCGTCGTTCATTTCTATCATTCGTTTACTCTTATCTTTTGTTCATTCATCATACTTTCTTGTCAATCTTACTCTTTCATCATTACCTCTTTCCTTTACATCAACCATAAACCTTACCCTTCTATCCGTGGTACTGGACCTAGGCCTATCATAGACCTTCTATAACGGTGCACCGCACCTCCTGGCCACAGTACCTAAGGTAACATTTAGGTGTACCATTGCCATGTGTAATACCTTTCTGTCCGTGGTACTATGCCTAGGCCTATCATAGACCTTCTATAACGATGCATCGTACCTCTGGCCACTATACCTAAGGTATGCAACAATGGTTCTATACAAATGGTTAATCACAAAGAAAGACCCCGATGTGTATCCTCCCGGGGTAGCGAACCCACACACCGTTGGGCTAACACCTCTTAGTGGCGTGTCCCTTCCATGTCTGTTGCGATAGAAGGGTTGCTCACCTCACATATTTTGCTTGCAAGCCTTCTTACTCTCATTCTTTATTAATGCATGCATTCATTCATCCTGTTCCTCTTTTATTATCTTTCACTTTACATTACATGGTACTTTTCATTCATTCATTAACGTAACACGTAAATCCACGGGAAAGATAAACATACAACATAAAAAGGAAAATCAATATACACTATAGCATCATCATACAGGGCATCATCATATAACGTACATCATGCATAAACATGCAATATCATCATGCCCAACATACCCCCTAAAATCCCAATGGTTATCTTACATGTACCTACGGAAACTTCCACGTCAAAACTTACATCTGCACTTTCCCCTGAAAGTCAGTAATTAAACTATGCTTCTCCTCGGGTACAACAACCCTATTTGGGCGTATGGGCACCCTTCAGTCGCACGGCCTCCATGCGACTGAACATCATGCGAATGGACCAAAGCGGATGAACACCAATGCGGATGAACACCCAATCGTGCGAATGGACCTCATGTGGAAGAACACTACGCGAATGAGCACCTATGCGAATGGACCTCATGCGGATGAACACTATGCGAATGAGCACTTATGAGAATGGACCCTCAGTCGCATGACTCCACATGCGACTGGCGCTTCAGTCGTACGAATGAACCTCAGTCGTGCGAATGGACTCCAATCGCACTCCATTCGGCCGTATGGCCTTCAGTCGGTCGCCTAGCCCTAACTGATGCAGAATGAAGTTCATCCCAAACCCAATCTGCCATTTTCAATCTCCAAGCTCATCCAAACCCATTCTAAGCCCAAATCAACCATCCTAAACCTTAGGAATTCATACTACAACACTATTCAAGCACACACAAGCCAAAAACATACTCCAAATGCATCACACGCAAACACACCCAAATGGGTCAAACACACACACATACAAAAACGGGTTTACTATGTGTTCTAGCCCCAAATCAGTTGAAACGAGTAAAATAGGGGTCCTAGAACTCACACAAACTACAAGAAGAAGAAGAGCTTCGTCTAGACCCGTTACACGACGATTTTGCACACTTGAATCCACCCGAACCAAGTCTTTTCTCCTCTCTTCTCCCTTTTCTCTCTTCCTTCTCTCTATGGCTGCTGTTTGTGGGTGTGGGGAGAGGGTAAGGGCTGCCCTCTCCCTTCAAATATCCCCACTTACTGAACTTTCCCGTGTTGTCGAGTTTGGTCCCCCGACTTTGGACTTTATTTTTTCTTCCTTCGTCGGCTTCAAAGAAAATACCCGGGTGTTACATATAGACTATCCTTTTAAGATCCAACATAGGCTAATACGAATGAGGACTCAATGTGGATCGAAGTTAATGTGGGTGCGTTAACACTTAGTGCAGGTGGCTCAATCCAATTCATATCATATTCAACACGGGTAACAGTTGATATGGATGAGTTAACACTTGGTGCGGGTGAATGAAGTCTAATGTAGAGAACCATTGATGCGGATTATTTAAACATGATACGGGTGCGTTAAGTCAAAGCGGATCCTTATTAATGCATGGAATAATGTTCAATGCAGATGTTATGAGACCCAATGCGGATAGTTTAAATTAGGTTATATTCTGAGGCATATTCAACGCGGGTAACACTAGGCGATGCTTGTGAACGAAACCTACTACCCATATTTTCTCCTTACTATTTTCATATATCAATGAGTATATCATCACCCTAACAATTATGACTATACCTATCATGCACGCATTTTCATAATTAAACATGCTATAATCATCATTTTCAAACGTAAAAATGTGACCTTTTTATAATTATAGTTTTGATAAAAGTTAAATGTGTACATGTGCATATCAGTCCGAAAAGTAAGATAAAACCTTTAAATAAGGGGGTCTAGAACTCAACTCATGAAGCTTTCAAACAAAAACCTAGAACTAAGCTCTTAAAACCTAAGATCTACACATGCACACATAAAGTTTCAAATTTTATACATAGAAACATATTATAAACATCATAAGAGCCTAGATCTATCTTAGATCTATAGAAAAGCATGATAAAAATCATATCTTTTGTGAGTTTTTAACTTTCTCTCTCTAGAACCTTTGGTATCTCTCTATATTTGGGAATGTTTTGGAAGCATGAAATTGAGAGAATGGGTGGCCCTCTCCTTTTATATTAGCATATTTGTTTGTCCACCTATGACCCCTTGTCTTTAAATGAAATTGCCATATATTTCTTTTCTTTCAAATTTTCAGGTGTTACAGCATGGAACATGTTATTGCTAAATCATCTTCACAATCAATAAGTCACCTAATTCTTTCTCCATCAATTAAATATCCACAATCCACCAGCATTGTACAATTGCATAAGGCATTTCCTCCACAATACCCATCACCATATTCACAAACATCCACGGTAAAAAATCCCTTCATCAGTTATATATTTCTTCGTGACATTATTAACTTATACTCAATGTCCTAGGATTCAACTATGGATATCACATCACCTGTTAAAAAAATAAAACTAAAATAAATTAAATCCAACCCAATTAAATTACCGTCAAATAAAGACATTAGAGCAAAACAATAGCTACCATTGTAAATGGCTACTATGATTTCATGAAGAATTCTTACTGCCATACCATACTTAGATAAATAGGTTTATATACAATGAAAAAGATGTTAATTGAAATAAATAACTTTTACAGTAAAATATGTAGTTTTGACTTGTTTAGCGCCTAAGTGTGTGAATATATAGATATCATGTGAGAACCATTTTTAATTTGAGAACTCGAGAACTCATCGTTTTTTTTTCTTTATATTTTATAACGTTTTATTTTAAAACAAATTGCACCATAAAATTAAAAATTAATATATATTTAATTTGAGTTTATATTATTATATTACATATGTGCTACTTATATGTAGTATATTAAACTACATATGTGCGGTACGTCATATTATATGCATTTATATCATAATACTACATATATGAAGTGTCAGCATATAATTTTCTACCTTTTTGATATAGCAAATTATACGTAAATTAAAGACAAAAAATTTTGTGATTTAATGGTGCAATTAAAAAAAATAACATATGAAAAATTATAGGTGTTTAAATTAAAAAATGGTGTAGTTCTCAAGTTCTCAAATTATAAATAGTTCTTAAGTGAACCATACCTTATATATATAACTCTACTGTGGGTATGTGCAAGAATATAGATACATACACACACATACACACACACATACACACACATATATATATATATGTATGTATGTATGTATGTATGTATGTATGTATGTATGTATGTATGTATGTATGTATGTATGTACGTACGTATGTATGTATGTATGTACGTATGTATGTATGTATGTATGTATGTATGTATGTATGTATGTATGTATGTATTTATGTATGTCTGTATGTATGTATGTATGTATGTACATACGTACGTACGTATGTATGTATGTATGTATGTATGTATGTATGTATGTATGTATGTATGTATGTATGTATGTATGTATGTATGTATGTATGTATGTATGTATGTATGTATGTATGTATGTATGTATGTATGTATGTATGTATGCATGTACGTATGTATGTATGTATGTATATGTATATTCTTCTCTATGTGTGTAGAAGAGTCCATTACTTCACACGTCATGTTATGGTATCAGAGCCAATCGATGTGTATACTCTTTTCTAGTTAAGCATACACTTTATGTTCATTCCAAATCTAGGCTCTTCCTTCCTTTTCTCTTTATCTAATTTATTTTTATTATTCAAGGGCATTTAAGTAATTTTACTTATTTTTTAAAATAGATCTATTTCTTTCACTCAATATTAAAATATCACACTGTCACACCCTCAAAAGCAAAGATTTTTACCACAAGGCATGCAAACAAATTAGGATCTCAGTCAGTAGATACTCTAAACCACCTCTATGGGGGTTTTCAAAATATACCTCAAAGTTTGTAAATTTAACATTGAGGAATCGTAAGTTAAAACATTAAAAAACCATTTGTAAGAAAGCAAATGCGTAAAACATGCGCCCAAATTCCAAGGTTTAAATGTAAAGTAATGACATAAAAGTGTTTGCATGATGTGTGACACGTGTGTCACCATAGAGCTGGTGAGTTTAAGAGTATGTAAGTAAGTAAAAATAGTTGAGTTGTATAACATAAGTAATGTGTAATGTAACATATAGCTAATCTATACATAAGCATAAAAAGCTGATTGTGCTTGTTTATTTACTTTCTGTCATAACTTAACGAGTCATGACAATGTGTTAGTTGTTAAGAACAATGTTGCACCCACTTCAACTCTATTCGCATGGGTGGGGCTTGTCAGACATAGTAGTACTACTCAATATTTCCCATAATTTCCTTAATTAGTGATTCCAAAGTGTAAGGAAATTTCAATTGTAAATGTCATACACAACTTATAAAAGTAAAATGTTTGTAATTATGGTTTCTTCTCCAAAGGAGTATTTAAAAGAGGGGCATTAACTCACCTTAAGCGGATGCCATCAAATAATGCAAACCAAAAGTTAGATAGAAGGACAACCCATCACAGGTTCCCTAGAATATATGAGTATATAAGTACGTGCAGGATTGGTCGGTTTAACAAACCTTATGTGTTCAATCATTCCCATTAATTTATGCATGTTTGGAAACATTGAAGCTTGACCCTGTTGACTCGTTGGTGACATGTTAAGTGAAAACATATTTATTTATACATAAAAAACCAAATATTAACGAGTTTAATGTAGAACATCCACGTATTGCATATAATGAGCTCTGAAATTTAACATGATTGTTAACTAACAAAACATACCATACAACACATACTATCCCAAGTGGTAACGACCTATGTTACTATCTTAGAACTTACACACATATACGATTCCAACCACTCACTACATGCCATTTGAAGTAACTTACTATTTCACATCCCATATCTTGTCATTCCTACAGGGCCCTTATATTTGTATGCGTCTATGATAATCATCATTAATTCTAAATATTCTAACTATAACTTATACTAATTATATAATCAAGTCATACCATATTGATCAAGCATCCTCATAACATCATGTAACCTTATTACTAACATTAGTCCAACTCAATACATCATCCCATCTATATCCAGTTTACATGTCAACTTGAACATTCAAACCTCCAAGATATCATCAATATGATCCAACTATAGATTTTTAAACCATTTTAAATCATTCAAGATTCCTAATAGTCAATCTGACATGATCCTAGCATACTATGCATGATCAATACACTGAAATTCAAAAATCACATTTACAAAGTTTCCTCTATTAGAGGATGACATCCTATAATCCAAATTTCGTCAAACTAGTCATTAATTCATCAACTATATTATCATTCTAACCAATATTAACCATTTAAACATAACAAACATACCGAATCATAAAATCCAAAGTTCTTGTAAACTAAAGTTTTCACTTTGGGTAACTTTTGGACCAAACATTAAAACAATGAGTTTCTTACATAATTCATATAAATCATCAGTAATATAATCAAACTAACATAACTATATCATCTAGTATTACCAATTTTAATTTTTATTGAAAGATTCATCTAGGGTTTGTTCATATACCAACTTTGTGAAAAAAGATGATAAATGGTTAGAAATTCATACCTAATACGTGTTGTTGGTCAACAAACAAACTTGCTAACACATTGTATCAATCAAATCGAGCAAAAAACAAGAGTGTTTGAGTGTTTGCTTGTGGCCAATCGCAAGTTGGGAGGGGTGGGGGCTTCGACAAATTTTTTGGGTAAATAGGGATTAGGGTTTTGTTTTTTCATATATATACTAACTCACAATTTCAATACTAACCGCTTTTATTTTTTAAAAACTATAGTACCCACTTTTAAATGTTTATAAATCATTTTAAACTTTTAGGTTTTATAATTATCAAGTAGAATTTTAATATACTCACTCTATAATTTCATAATAACATCTTATACCCGTAAAAATAAGTTAACAATTAAACTATAAAATAACATACAACATGTAGATTTCGCTGATCTTTTTTAAAATTATATTGGTTAGATCAATATTAATTGTTTGTTATGTCACCAATGTTCAAGGACAACCAGTGTTTGCTCATGTGACATGCATGCAAAACTTAGCAGAACTAATGAAGTTTTGGTAATAGAAAATTATTCGATTTCACTCATCCTTATGTTAAAAGAATTTTTGTCCTAAAAATTAGGCTATGTCTCTAAATGATTATAATGGAACAAAGAAATTGTTTAGAGTTGCCACATCAACCCCATATTGAATTCTAGCAAACTTTGACAATGGGTATCTTGCTTTGCTTGAGAGTCTTGACCTCGTGATTCATAACCTCTACAAATTCTTTGATGAACCAAAAAGCGTACTACCAGTGTCTCGTCAGATAGATATTCTTTAAGTTCGAAGCATGAAAAACATTGTGAACTCTACTTAGTTATTTTGCTAAATTTAGTCGGTATGTCACTAGACCAGTTCTTTCAAGAATTTCAAATTGCCCTGCACAACTCAGATTAGGGGGCGTTCAAATAGCTTGTGGCTCGGTGCTCGCTCGGAAAAAGCTCGAAATGGATCGATTTTATACTAAACGAAACCGATCCGGCACAATATGAAAACAAGTTGAACTCGACTCGGTTCATGATAAGTCAAGCCGGATCAGTTTAGCTTATTTGTTAGCTTGGCTCGGTATGGCTCGGATTATTTTATTTGTACTGTCTATTATTTTTATTTGAATAACATATATCATTTCATTTGTTTATTTGTTAAGAATATAATAATTTTTTAGCTATTTCTTAAGTCAAAATATTAAACTATATTGTTTGTATAACGCTTCTATATTTTTTTGTATTAGAATGAATTATTCAAACAAACTTTCCATTTTTCTCTTAAAAGCAGACCATTGGATAGTATTGCGAGTTTTGTTAGTTCAATTTAGATAATGATGAAGTTAGTTGTATTTTGTTGAAACTGAAATTAGTTTATCTAAATTAAATTGTATTTTTATGAAACTTGATATAAACTGGTCATGAGTTATGTAATATGTTGAATTTATTATGCATTTGATTTTTTTAGTTGTGTTTATAAAACTAAAATTAACAACCAGCCAAGTTGAGCCACTCAGTTAAAAACCAAGCCGTGCCCGCACCCATATTTCTAGGTCGGCTGGATCGGTTTAAATTTGAGCCTAGTTTGAGCTTGCCCTGGCTTGGCTCGGTTTGACTCCTGAACAACCCTATCTCCAGTTAAGCTTCCCTCATCTTCCAAATCAAATTGCACCTTTCTAAGGGGAGACTTTTAGTAGAACCTTATCCCCAACTTGAAGCTACAATGGTTGTTGTGGTTTGCCAGCATAGCTTTTCTGATGGTCTCGAGCTGCCACCATATGATTTCGTATCTGCACAATGTTTTCCGTAGTCTCGTGAGCCAATTTAGGGCTAGTTAATTGACCACCAGCTACTCCACCCAATAGAGAGGTGATCTATATTTGTACCCATACAGAGCTTGAAATAGTGTCTCTTTGATGCTTGTGTGATAACTAATATTTTAGGAAAACTCAACCAAAGGTAGATGAATTTCCTAATTATTCCAAAAAATCAATCACACAAGCTTTTAGAATATCTTCCAGAGTTTGAATTGTATGCTCACTTCTATACTCATCGGTCTACAGATGATAGGAAGTGCTCATGTCTAAACATGTACCCAAATACTTCGACAATGACTGCTAGAAATGAGAAGTAAAACACCCGTCATGGTATGAGATGATTGAGCTTGGTACACCATGTCGAGAAACCACTTCATTCAAATAAATCCGAGCTAACTTATCCATATTGTCGATTTCTTAAATCTCCAAAAAATATGCAGACTTAGTTAACCGATCCATGCTACCCATATCATGTCACATCTGCTAGGTGTTTTGGGTATCTTAGTTATAGAATTTATAGATATTTTCTCCAATTTCTACAATAGAAACTCAGGTTGTTGTAGTGGTTTGGATGGTTTCTTGTATCTAACCTTCACCTTAGAGCAGTTAAATATTTGTTCATATAAAAAGTCATATTTGCCTTCATGTTAGGCCACCAATAGTGTGCTCTCAAGTCATGATAGATCTTGTCAAAACTAGGATGAACTGAATATCTGGACATGTGGGCGTTACTCGTAACCAAATTTCTTAAGTTTCTATGTGAAAGCACCTACAACCTGTGCATGTAGTAACAAATTACATTTGATTTCATTTCAAATTTTCTGTCCATCCCTTGTAGGGATTCCACATTTCTTTCTATCAAAGACTCTGTCTGAGCATCCTTATTCTGGTCAGGCAATTGAGTAATGATTGTTAACTATATGGCTCACACATGATTATGCAGCTTTCTTCCTACTTAAAGCATCAACAATAACATTTGCTTTACCCAAATGATACTTAATAATCATAATTGTTTAGAAGTGTAACCCAGCTGTGCTGACTCATGTTTAGCTCCTTCTAATAAACAATATGCTGAAGACTCTTGTGATCGGTGTATATGTTGCATCTGGTACCATACAAGTAATGTCTCCAGATCTTCAAGGCAAAGACTACAACACCTAACTCTAAATTGTGAGTTGTATAGTTTTCTAATGTACATTCACCTGCCTTGATGCCTAAGCTATAACGTTTTCATGTTGCATCAAAATACAACCAAGTCCTTAAATGGTTGCGTCACAGTATACCATAAAATCATCGCTTCCCTTTGCCAATGATAGTATCAGTGCACTACAAAGATTTTGCTTCAATTGTTGGAAAGCTGCTTCTTAACTTTCACCCATTTGTACACCGTTCCCTTATGAGTTAAAGTAGTAAGAGGTTGAGTGATATTAGAAAATCTATTAATAGAACGCTAGTAATATCCTGCCAGCCTAAGAAATTGTCGCATCTCAGTTGGGGTCTTTGAAATTGACCAATTTTTTATGGCTTTGATCTAGTAGGTTTTACATGTATTCCGTTTCCATTGACTATCTGGCCTAAGAAATGATCTTCCCGAATCCAAAAGTCCTATTTTGAAAATTTTGCATATAAGTGTTCCTTCTTGATTAGTGCTAAGATTAATCAAAGATACTCCTCATGCTCCTCCTTGGTCTTGGAATTAATCAATATGTCATTGATAAGAAATAACAAAATGGTTGAGATAGGATTTATCTACTCGGTTCATGTGATCCATGTATATGAGATCCATGAACATCGCTGGTGCGTTGGTTAACCCGAATGGCATGAGCAGGAATTCTTGGAGATCATAGAGAGTTCTTAAGGTAGTTTTAGAGATGTTTTCCTCTTGGACTCTTAGTTGATGGTAGTCGAACCTCAAATCAATCTTGGAGTAGTAACTTGATCCCATAATTTGATCAAATATATCATCAATGTGAGGTAAGGAGTATGAGTTTTTTGTATCATAACCATGTTAAACTCCCTGTAGTCGATACATATACGTAAAGTCCCATATATCTTCTTAAGAAAAAGAACATGGGCACTCATTGGCGATGAACTTGGTCGAATAAATCCCTTGTCCAACAACTCCTGTAGTTATGCTGACAATTCTTGTGTTTTGCCAATCAACGGTGCTCATGCAATTGGTGTTGCTCTAGAGGGTTAACTCAATTTGGAACTCAACTTAATGATCAGGTGGTAATCCAGGAAAATCTTTTAGGAAGACATCCAAAAAATCACTTACGAAAGGGATATCCACCTTACTTCTTCTCCTTCTACTGCTTATCGGTTACAAGAGTTAATATGGCTAGATGACCTTTATGTAGCCATTTCCAGTATTTCATGTAAAAGATGATGCCTATGACCGCACCACTCTTATCACCCTTAAGGAAAAGAACATCTCCAATAGGGAGTGGAATACAAATGAATTTTTCATGACATATAAATTCGAATTGATTTACTGACAACCAATCCATGCCTACAACTATGTCGAAATTACCAAAAGTAATAGTCATAAGGTCAATGTCAAACGTGCAACCTGAAGGTTCTAATTTACAACCCTTAAGGATATGCGTGACGTGAATTTACTTACCATCAGCTAATTTTACGGTATACTTTGACTCTAACTACCAGCTCACCCTAACAAACTTTAACCGCATGTCCCATTTTTTCACAGGGTTGGCACTAGAAGTTATCATACTTGCCGGTGTGATGTAGTTGCACTTGTTACATTTTTAGAACTTCCCGGTGTACCTTCCTTGGCCTTGGTTTGATGAAGATGAATGATTGAAGTTCCAATTTGAATTGAACTTCTTTTGTTTTTGTTCCTGCTGAGGCAAACTATATGAGAAGATCCTTTATTTCTAAAATTGTCCCACTTTCGCTTGTTATCGGGCATGCTTGTCATAATACCCTATTTTGGCAACTTCCCTTGCTACACCACCTAGTTAGTCAGCTTGTAAGCTAAACGTATTGCTTGTAGAGTAGCCGTAGGGTTTGATGACTAGCTTGTCAGCTAAACGTATTGCTTGTAGAGTAGTCGTAGGGTTTGATGACTTCACCATGCTCTGTTTTTCTGACACTAACCCATGCAAATATTATTCAATCCTCTTATATGCCTGGTTCTCCATTCCCGGGCAAAGAGTAGCTAACTCATGAGATCTTATAGTGTAAGCATCAATATCCTATCCCTCCATCTTTAGTTGCAAGGATCACGCTTCTAGCTTTTGCATTTCGTCATAAGGACAATAATCATCCTCATCATTGTTATAAATTGAGTCTAAGGTAATGCGTTCCACCTTCTAAAGTACTAGTAGCATACTTCACTTGATCTACAGCCGGATTGTTAAACTTTACAAATACCGATTTAGTCTTTTCAATCCATCTAACAAGTCTAACCGCCTTTTTAGCTCCACTATAGGTGTGGGGCTTGCAATTTGTAAAAGCCTTGTAGGTACAAGCTAGTGGTCCAGAGTGAACAAATTGGAACAATGAGTCTAACGTTAGCGAATTGGGTAACGGGATAATCAAATTTTTATGTACGTAAAAGTCACTTTACCAATTAACTAAGTTTATAATAAATAAATGAATTGCATAACCACAATATTTATAACCTAATTAATAACTCATGATTATAATTTCAAGTAACTCATAAAATATTAAATCAGTGTAGAAAACTCCAAATTATTCAGTTAGGTTGGAAATGACCTTTCCCACAAAATAATAAGTTATTGTAAAAAATTCCAAGTAACTCATAAAATAATAAATGAACTTGAAATAACCCTATGTAGTATAAAAGATAAAATAAAATAAATCAGTCTAGAACGACAAATCCATTACTATCCTCATTCCTGTCCTCCGGATCCTCATCCGGGTCTTCTTCTGGCTCTTCATCTGGAATCTCCTTGTACTCCAATTGCTCTTCTTAGTCATGTATCCTCATATTGGCCCGATGTAACTAGTCCTATGTATCTATTAGACGGGCTGTGAGATCTATAACTCCTCCTCTCATAGCTCTTATCTCTTTAGCCTTCCTAGGGTGACGAACTAACAAACTCAACCATACTTCCTCTGGATTGTGAAATGCTCGCTCCTTCCTATCATGTGTCCCGAAAAGCTCAATTGCTAAAACACAACACACACGGTCATACGAAGCCACTAAAGTGGCAATAGTCTTCTGAATAGGGTAAGGAAGGGAAGGTATCTAAGAAGTCTAAGTGCTAGAAGCAGAACAAATTCCCTACAATTCATCTTAACTATGGTGCTAGAGTACCACCACTAGCCTTATGGATAAGAGATTGTTCAGTCATAGGCTTGTCATGATGACATATACAAAATGAAAGTTGAAAGGGATGAGAATCAAGGCTCAAAGAAGATGATGGGACATCATGAACCTCGGGTTCCTTTCCCGATGCGTTATATGCTCAGGACTATGATGCCATAACTGCAGTGTATGTGATGTGCATATAGATGAGTACATATTATAGGTAAGTAAAGGAGTAACTAACTAACTATGTGTGAGTCTAGCATGAATGCAACCTATTTCAGTATAACCAATGCCTCTGATACAAATCTGCCACACCCTCAAAATCCACGTGTGCATTTTTGTCGCGAGAGATGTGGCAAAACATTGTGAAAGTGTAAGTAAAAACATTTGAAAACCATTTTGTATGAAAGTAAATGCGCAAAACACGGGCCTAAATACTAAGATTTAAATTTAAAGTAATGGTATAAAAGTGTTCACATGATGTATGAGCCGTAATATGATCTTATATGCACCTGTAAGCATAGCAATATGATAAGGACATACTAAAGTATTAACATAGAGTTGGTTAGTTTGAGAGTTTGTAAGTAAGAAATACAGTTGAGTTGTAATGACAAAAGTAACATGTAATATAATAGATAGCTAATCTACACATAAGCATAAGAAGTTGGATGTGTTTTTTGTTTGCCTTCCACTATGATTTACTCAATCATGATAATGTGTTAGTCGATTAGGATAATGTTACACCCGCTTGACCTCCCGTCGTATGGGTGGGGTGTGTTAGACATAGTAGTACACACCTAATATTTCCTGCTAATTTGCTTATTTAACGATTCAAATGTGTAAGGAATTTTCAATGATGTACATGCCATTCACAACTTATAAAATTAAAATGTTTGTAAGTATGCATTCTCCTCTAAAGGAGTATTTAAAAAAAGGGTAATAAACTCACTTTAACCGAATGCTAGAAAATAATACAAACTGAAAGTTAGATGGAATTTACCTAGATTACATAAGTACATAAGTAAGTGCAGGATAGGTCGACTTAACAAACCTTAAGTGTTCAATCACTCCTATTGATTCATGCATTTTTGAAACATTGACTAATTTGACCTAGTTGACCTGTTGGTGACATGTCAAGTGAAAACATATTCATTTATACATAACAAACCAAGTATTCATGAGTTTATTTCAAGGAATCCATTATTGCACATATTGACTAAACGTTAATAGGATTGTTAACTAGTAAAACTTCCAATACAACACACATACGAATCCATACTAATAACTAACATATATATTTCAATTAGAATGTATCCAATTAGTTTAGATATCCCAACTGCTAACTACCTATGCTACTATAATGTAACCTAAGCACATATAGGATTCTAACCATTCACTACATGCCATATAAGGTAACTTACTATTTCACATATTAAATCATGCCAATCCTACTAAGTAGAGGCCTTAGATCCACCATATGTGTATGATAATCACTATCACATTCCAAATATTCTAACTAGTACCTAAACTAACAAGATAATCCAGTTATACCATATTGATCAAGTATCCTTATAGCATTTGTAACCCTAATTACTAGCATTAGTACAATGAATAGATCATCCCATCAATAACCAGTTTACATGTGCACTTGAACATTCAATTTTCCAAGATATCATCAACATGATCTAACTATTGCATTTTTAACCATCAAGATTCCTAACAACCAACCTGACATGATCCTAGCATCATGTGCATGATCAACATATTAAAATTAAAAATTCATATTTACAATGTTTCCTCTTTGGGAGGATGACATCCTATTATCTAAATTTACAAAACTAGTAATCAATTTCTCCACTATTTGATTATTCAAACCTATTAACCTGATAGGTTATGAACCGAATGTTAAACAATGAGTTTCTTAGGTAATTTATATAAATCCTTAATAATGCAATCAAACTAATATAGCTATATCATCCAATATCATCAATTTTAATTTTTATTAAAACATGTATATAGGGTTTGTTCATACACTAACTTTGTGAGAAAAAGATGATAAATTGTTATTAATTCATACATGATACACGTTGTTGATCAACTAAAAAATTCCTTACATGTTGTATTAATCAAATCTAGCAAAAACAAGAGTGTTTGAGTGTTTTCTTGCGGCTGGTTGCAAGAAGGGAGGGGGTGGGGGATCATTTGGTTGATCTACAACTATTGATTCAGGATTAACTACAACTGCCTATATGACAATCTTAGAGATCTTTTTTGCAGGTTGAATATCCATAATTTGTTCTAGATCAATAGATTGTTATCCACTTGACACTCCAACCTTAGTGGTTCTTGCGGACTCTATCAATGTAGACTGAGTAGAAGTATGAGAAGATAGAGCTCTACATTGATTTTCCTGACTCTAAACATAATCATATATAAACTACATTTATGTTCCATAATTTTATCCTCATATCCTTTACATGAATATAGAGCTGTAGCATTTCAAACATCTTTGACTTTTCTAAGCTCTGTTTTTTCAGATCCTTAACTCTTTGCTCTAATGTAACTATAGTAACTTTAGGAGATTCAAAGGAAGTTCCAACGATCTTTCTCTAAGCAGGAGGACTGTTGATATAAGTTTCAACATCAAATTCTACATTCTCTTCTAATCCCTTGGAGGTATGGAAATAAGTATGATCTCTTTTAGGATGAGTCTAAGTAATAGATACTTTAGTTGCTTCAGTAACAATCAGTAGGATCTCCTGACTTGGAGCTTGACTCACTTTTATTTCCTTTGCTGACACAGAAGTCATTGGAGTTCTTACTCTTCGAAAAGTAACTCCACTACCTCTTCCTCTTCCAAGTCCTCCTATGAGAAACAGTGTTCTTTCTCTTCTTAGTGTTAGTAGAATTTTATGGAGTATGAACCAGAAGGAAGAGATTCTTTCGGTCTTATTACTTCCAATTTCAGAATCAGAACTGGTTTCAAATGTCACACCCCGACCGACGACGGAATCATCAGGGCGGACGAATGTGAATCGATTGCTCATAGCACATGGTAGTAATTGCGTTGAAATAATATTAAATGATATTTTCATTGAATAAGTCAAATCAAATAATTCATTACAATGCAATGAAGATTCAAATAACATAATAAAGTCTTTTACTAATCTAGTTCCAAGTCCTATATGAGCATGAATAAGTCCTCTAAACTGCATCCTGAAATCATGCAAGAAAGTAACGAGTCAGCTAACGAATTAGGCGGTGAGTAAAAATAGGTTTGAATACCTGTATAAATTGATTAATATAATTGAAACGAATTGTAACACCCGTATATTTCTTTTAAAGAAATAAAAGAATAAAAGAGAAAGAAAATGGGGGAAAAGAAAGTCAACCCCAAAGTTGAGGGACCAAAAGTGTAAAAGATGATAAAAATCTTGAAAAGTTGGTAATAAGGATTGTATGGCTGCCCACATTTCTGCACAACACCTTTCATTCGACATTTAGAGAGAGAAAGCAGAGAAAACTTTCGGATCTTGAAGAAACAAGAAGAAGAATTCGAGATTTAGAAGGTTTCCAGGTGTTAGAATCGTTTAAAGGAGCTCGGGTGAAGAGTCTTAAGATTTGAAACAACTAAGGTGAGTTCTAGACCCCGTATTTCGCATGTTTTACAAACTTTTGGGGCTGGAAATACATGTAAAGATGTTTTACACTTATTATGAATGTTGCCCGTATGTGCATGCGTATGTATGTTAGTGATTTATGTTATGATTCATGCTTAGTATGGTATGCACATGTTTAGAATCAAGTATTATGATGTTTGGGGACTGGGATATGAATTAGATACATGATTAGGCTGCTAATACGACTAATATGACCAAATAGTGGTCATATGTCTGAAATCTTGACTTAGAAAACCAAGTACAAAGTGATATGTCTAAATAGTGCTTATACGACCCATGAAATTTGCCTTAGAAATATTTTAAGGGTTATATGACTGAACAGTGGTCGTATGACCATTAGAAATTATCTAAGTATGGGGTTATATGACTGAACAGTGGTCGTATGACCATTAGAAATTATCTAAGTATGAGGTTAAACGACTGAACAGTGGTCGTATGACTAGGAAAAATTTCCTAAGTCTGGGGAATGAAACGACTGAGCAGGGCTCATACAACTGAGCAGGGCTCATACGACTGAGCAGGGCTCATACGACTGAACAGGGCTCATACGCCCAAACACTTAGAATTTTTAACAGAATTTTTTTAGAGTTTGTGCAGTAGGGTTTCGCATGATTAATGACTAGGGTTAATTAATAATGATGTTTTATGCATATAATGAAGATAAATGATTAACCCTTATTATTACTGATACTATTATCAGTATTTTATTATTGTTAACGATATTATTATTTAAATATTGTTATGAATGGAATGACATGATGATGAATGTTTAGAACCCTACGAAGAAGTATTATCATTAATAAAATGAAAGATTAATGATAAAAGAAGTGGAACGTAAATGAATGAAAGAAAGTCTTGCATGGTCTAAGGGGCACGAGATGGAATTGACGGTTAAGAAGTCTTGGAAATGGTGCTTGGTTCTAGTAACTAGGCCTATTACGAGCCTTATGGTAGATTATGGACAGTGAGCCATAGTTGCCTTAAGAACAACGGGGCAGTGTCTTTGTGACCTGTCACGGGATAGTTGTTACAGCAGGAGTGGTGACGATCACTCCCGGGGTTAACGTGACCCCGGATGAGACGTTGTCGGTCTATGGACAGAGAGCCATAGGGGCAACGAGGTTGTCGGTCTATGGACAGAGGGCCATAGGGGCAACCAGGTGTCGGTCTATGGACTGAGAGCCATAGGGGCACCAGGTGTCGGTCTATGGACTGAGAGCCATAGGGGCACCAGACGGATACGATATGCTTTGTCGGCTCATGGGTTGGAACCATGAGGGCAGAGAAGAGAGGTGACCCTTAAAGATTTGCATGCTTGACAAATGAAAGTTAAAGAACGAATGATGAAGATAATAATGAAATTACCTACGTGTACGTATGATGTGTGATCACATATGCATAACGAACGTTTTGGAATGAGAAGTAAAGTATTTTAATTACAAAACTAGAACTCACTCAGCAACGCTGACTTTTATGTATTTTCCAGTTGGCAGGTAACAGGTTGCCGAGGATGGCACACGGGGATGGCTACTTGGCGGGCAAGACTGACACCCATTTATGTTTTGACAACACTGTTGTTTTGTAATTCATGCAATTAATTATTTTGTGAATTCCTAAACTAGAATGTATTGCTCAGCAACAGTGTTTAAAATGAATGAATGGATTTTTGTTAAAATAATTCCGCTGCTTTAATTTATAATATATGAATGTTTTATGCTGTGAATGACCAACTGTGAGGTGCCCGGGAAGGGGGCCTTACAAGTTGGTATCAGAGCTAAAGTTTAAGTGAAACGGGTAAATTTTCAAAAAATAAACCTTAACTTAAACTTAAAATGGGACGGAAAGAGGGATGTCAGCCCGAGTAGCCATGTGCCATCAGGTATTGTTTTCTTAAAAGTTAATCAGTGTTATGTGCGTGTGCTATGTGATTTATGTGTTCTTAGTAGATTTAGATGCTGATGTAGTCAAGATAGGAAGTGCTTGGGGTGTGAAGAGTAAAGTAAGTGGCTAATCACAACTGGCCACTGTAATTAGGGACTTACTGTACTTGACATAAACTGAGCTGTTTCCTTGAATGACTGTTTTAGTGTTTGAATCTTATAGTGCATAGGAAAATGGCTGGGAAGAAACCTTCTAAGGCTGCTAGAGGTAGAGGTCGTCCGCGTACGACTAGGATCAGTGCTAAAGCTCCTAAGACGACTCCTGCGAACCCCGAGGTTCCTGACCGGAATGAAGAAACTGAGAATGCTAGTCTGAATGCCTCAGCTAGGGAGGCGATTGCTGATGAGGTACACCAGGTCCTACAGGCAGTTATGCCATCTGTAGTGACCGATGTTATTCGAGCTATGAGGAACGAGGAGAGGAAGGAGAAGGAGGACAGGAGAGGGTCGACTGGAAAAGAAAGCAAGGGAGAAGAGGAACGACCGGATCCTGAGATTGTAGTGTCTGATGAAGAGGAAGATGATGTAGTAGGGGTGACAACTAAGGGGTGCAGTTATGGGGCATTTCAGAGGTGCAAGCCCCCGACTTTCGATGGCAATGGCACTGCTGCAACCGCTCACCGATGGGTAAGGGAGATGGAAGCGGTACTCGAGATCAGCGTGCGCCGTGAGGATCAGAAGGTGAAGTTTGCCACCCACTCCTTTACTGACTCAGCACTATGCTGGTGGGACAATATTGTCCAAGCTGAGGGTTCCAGGGCCATCGGGAAAATGAAGTGGTCCGAGTTGAAGAAGCTAGTAATTGAGGAATTCTGTCCTCACAGAGAACTTGATAAGGTCGAGAGGGATTTCCTGCAACTCGAGGCGGGAACCATGACACACCAGCAATACACTACCAAATTCAACGAGATGGCGAGGCTGGTGCCGGATCAAGTGACACCAGTATCCCGAAAGATTAACCGGTACATTCAGGGACTGCCAGCTGATATCCGCAGGCACTTGATTACTGCTCGACCGAGCACCTTTAGGTCGGCAGTAGACTTAGCTGGGAGGCTCTATGACGAGAGGGAGGTGATGGTGGTGGAGGCAAAGAAAGCCGTGGTGCTAACCGGAACTGGAATGGGAAACGGTTCGGGCGTGGTGGCTTTACCCCGAATAACAAGAAGGCGAGAAGGGATGACCGTAGGGTGGGGTCATCAAGCTCGGGACCCAAAAGATGTGACAAGTGTGGTAAGGAGCACGGTGGTGAATGTAGATGGGGGTTAAACGTCTGTTTCAGGTGTGGGAAATCTGGTCATATGGCTAGAGACTGTAAGGCTGCGAGGTGTTTCAACTGCGGTGAAGTGGGGTATATGAGTAAGGATTGCAAGAAGTCGAGGGCCGAGAGTTCCGGGGCAAAGAGGACGGCCGGGACTGAAGGGCAGAAGACAGTGCCAGAGCTTTCACCATGACCAGAGAGGAGGCTAGGACGGACCCCGATGTTGTGTCAGGTACGTTTCTAGTGAATCAAACTCTTGCTTCTGTGTTATTTGATTCTGGTGCTAGTAAGAGTTTCATTTCTGCTACTTTCTGTGCTAAATTGCCTGTTAGTAGTAAATGCATTGATGAGCCCTTTGATGTAGAAACCGCTATGGTAAGTCCACTAGAGTTACGGATGTGATAGAGGACTGTGCCATAGAGTTAGAAGGTCATAGGTTTGCTGCCAGATTACATGTGATGCCCTAGGTGGATTTGATGTAGTACTAGGGATGGATTGGTTGGCAACCTATGAAGCGAATATAGTATGTCGAAAGAAGATGATTAGATTGACGGCATCTGACGGAAGTCTGGTGACAATATACGGTGATCGGGTAACGATGATTCCGAAGGTGATTTCGATGGCGGTGGCGGGGAAGTGCATGAGGCGTGGGTGCAACGCCTACCTATGTTATGTGAAGGATGTGGAAACGCCAACACCACAACTATCCGACGTTCCGGTTGTGTGTGAATTTCCAGATGTGTTCCCGGAAGACTTATCGGGATTGCCACCTGATCACGAAATTGAATTTCAGATCGACTTGATACCTGGTGCCCAACTGTTGCTAAAGCACCGTATCGATTGGCTCCGACTGAGATGAAGGAGCTGATGGAGCAACTGCAAGAGTTGCTTGATAAGGGCTTCATTAGACCGAGTATCTCTCCTTGGGGTGCTCCGGTCTTATTCGTGAAAAAGAAGGACGGTAGCATGAGAATGTGTATCGACTACCGTGAATTGAACAAGTTGACAATAAAGAATCGGTATCCGTTACAGAGAATCGATGACTTGTTCGACCAGCTCCAGGGTGCCAGTTGGTTCTCGAGAATAGATCTTCGATCTGGCTACCATCAATTGAAGGTAAAGGAGCATGACATTCCTAAAACAGCTTTTCGGACGCGCTACGGTCACTACGAGTTTCTCGTCATGTCTTTTGGGTTGACCAATGCGCCAGCTGCTTTTATGGATTTGATGAACCGAGTGTGTCGGCCAATGTTAGATAAATCAGTAATTGTGTTCATTGACGATATCTTGATTTATTCGAGGAGCGAAGAAGAGCATGCCGGTCACATTCGGGAAGTGTTGGAGACCTTGAGAAGGGAGAAGCTGTATGCTAAGTTCTCCAAATGTGCTTTCTGGCTACGCGAGGTGCAATTTCTGGGTCACGTGGTAAATGCAGAGGGAATCATGGTGGACCCAGCAAAGGTCGAGGCTGTGATGCAATGGAAATCACCAAAGACGCCATCCGAGATTCGTAGCTTCTTGGGATTGGCGGGCTACTACAGGAGATTCATTCAAGACTTCTCCAAGATAGCCTCACCATTGACAAAATTGACTCGCAAGGGCGTAAAATTCATGTGGGGTCGAGAGCAGGAGACGGCCTTTGAGGAGTTGAAGACGAGACTAACACAAGCTCCTGTCTTGACATTGCCCGAGGGAAATGAAGACTTAGTGGTCTATTCGGATGCATCTTATTCAGGGCTAGGTTGCGTATTGATGCAACGTGGAAGGGTGATAGACTATGCATCTCGACAGCTGAAGACCCACGAGGTCAACTATCCCATACACGATCTAGAACTAGCTGCGGTGGTTTTCGCGCTGAATATTTGGCGGCACTATCTATATGGGACGAAGTGCACCATCTTCACGGGCCACAAAAGCTTGAAGTACTTCTTCGAGCAGAAAGATCTGAACATGAGGCAGAGGCGGTGGTTGGAGCTGATAAAAGATTATGATTGTGAGATCCATTACCACCCGGGCAAAGCCAATGTGGTAGCTGATGCCCTTAGCCGAAAGGAAAGGCCCTAGCCGATTCGGGTAAAGGCTTATCAATTAATCATGACCTCTGATGTGATGACTCAAGTTAAGGAATTTCAAGACGAGGCTTTGAAAGAAGATCGCCTTAACTCCGAAGGATGAGAGGTCTAGTTACGGAGTTGGGTGAGAACACTGTAGGTGTTAAGACCCGATTTGGGCGAATGTGGATCCCTCGATATGGGAATCTACGTGAGAAGATCATGGATGAGGCCCATAAGACTCGATACTCCATTCACCCCGGTGCTACCAAAATGTACCACGATATGAAGAAGGATTACTGGTGGCCAGGTATGAAACGTGACGTAGTGGAGTACGTGAGTATATGCCTAACTTGCTTACAAGTAAAGGCAGAACACCAGAAGCCTTACGGGAAGATCCAACCGTTGGATATACCCGAGTGGAAGTGGGAGCACATCACCATGGACTTCATCACGAAGTTACCACGTACCCCTAAAGGGTATGATGCTATATGGGTGATAGTTGACCGCCTGACGAAGAGTGCCCACTTCCTACCGATCGTGAAATGTACTCATCTGAAAGATTGGCGGATGTGTTCATCAAAGAAATTGTAGCTCGTCATGGTGTACCGGTGTCTATTGTGTCTGATCGCGACACTCGGTTTACCTCCAAGTTTTGGAAGAGATTTCATGATGCAATGGGGACGAGGCTACACATTAGTACAGCATATCACCCTCAGACAGACGGTTAGTCTGAGAGGACGATCCAAACACTCGAAGACATGCTTCGGGCGTGCGTGATCGATTTTGGAGGAAGTTGGGATGATCACTTGCCGTTAGCGGAATTCTCGTACAACAATAGCTATCATGCCAGTATTGGCATGCCACCCTACGAGATGCTATACGGTAGGAGATGTAGGATGCCCGTATGTTGGGGAGACATTGGGCAGAAGGAACTGGGAGGTGTTGAGGTGATTGAAGCAACGACTGAGAAATTAGAAAAGATCAAAGCCTTCATGAAGGCGGCGAAAGATAGGCAAAAGTCGTATGCTGACAAGAGGCGAAGACCGATAGAGTTCAAGGTTGGTGACCGAGTCATGTTGAAGGTCTCGCCCTGGAAGGGAATCATTAGATTCAGGAAACGAGGTAAGCTAAGCACGAGATACATAGGACCTTTCCGAATTGTTGCACGAGTAGGAGAGGTGGCCTATCGACTTGAGCTGCCAGATGAGTTAAGTGGAATTCATCCCACATTCTATGTATCTCATCTGAGGAAGTGCTTAGCTGATGAAGATATGATTGTTCCACTGGAGGATATTGAAGTAGACGAACGGCTCAATTACGTGGAGCAACCAGTGGCAATCATTGATCGTAAAGAAAAAAAGTTAAGGAATAAAGTGGTTCCTCTTGTGCGTGTACAGTGGAAGCACAGGAAGGGATCCGAGTCTACGTGGGAGACTGAGGAGGAGATGAGACAACATTACCCACATTGTTTGAGGAATAACAGGTTTCGGGGATGAAACCTATATAAGGGGGGTAGACTTGTAACACCCGTATATTTCTTTTAATGAAATAAAAGAATAAAAGAGAAAGAAAATGGGGGAAAAGAAAGTCAACCCCAAAGTTGAGGGACCAAAAGTGTAAAAGATGATAAAAATCTTGAAAAGTTGGTAATAAGGAGTATGGCTGCCCACATTTCTGCACAACACCTTTCATTCGACATTTAGAGAGAGAAAGCAGAGAAAACTTTCGGATCTTGAAGAAACAAGAAGAAGAATTCGAGATTTAGAAGGTTTCCAGGTGTTAGAATCGTTTAAAGGAGCTCGGGTGAAGAGTCTTAAGATTTGAAACAACTAAGGTGAGTTCTAGACCCCGTATTTCGCATGTTTTACAAACTTTTGGGGCTGGAAATACATGTAAAGATGTTTTACACTTATTATGAATGTTGCCCGTATGTGCATGCGTATGTATGTTAGTGATTTATGTTATGATTCATGCTTAGTATGGTATGTACATGTTTAGAATTAAGTATTATGATGTTTGGGGACTGGGATATGAATTAGATACATGATTAGGCTGCTAATACGACTAATATGACCAAATAGTGGTCATATGTCTGAAATCTTGACTTAGAAAACCAAGTACAAAGTGATATGTCTAAATAGTGCTTATACGACCCATGAAATTTGCCTTAGAAATATTTTAAGGGTTATATGACTGAACAGTGGTCGTATGACCATTAGAAATTATCTAAGTATGGGGTTATATGACTGAACAGTGGTCGTATGACCATTAGAAATTATCTAAGTATGGGATTAAACGACTGAACAGTGGTCGTATGACTAGGAAAAATTTCCTAAGTCTGGGGAATGAAACGACTGAGCAGGGCTCATACAACTGAGCAGGGCTCATATGACTGAGCAGGGCTCATACGACTGAACAGGGCTCATACGCCTGAACAGGGCTCATACGCCCAAACACTTAGAATTTTTAACAGAATTTTCTTAGAGTTTGTGCAGTAGGGTTTCGCATGATTAATGACTAGGGTTAATTAATAATGATGTTTTATGCATATAATGAAGATAAATGATTAACCCTTATTATTACTGATACTATTATCAGTATTTTATTATTGTTAACGATATTATTATTTAAATATTGTTATGAATGGAATGACATGATGATGAATGTTTAGAACCCTACGAAGAAGTATTATCATTAATAAAATGAAAGATTAATGATAAAGAGAAGTGGAACGTAAATGAATGAAAGAAAGTCTTGCATGGTCTAAGGGGCACGAGATGGAATTGACGGTTAAGAAGTCTTGGAAATGGTGCTTGGTTCTAGTAACTAGGCCTATTACGAGCCTTATGGTAGATTATGGACAGTGAGCCATAGTTGCCTTAAGAACAACGGGGCAGTGTCTTTGTGACCTGTCACGGGATAGTTGTTACAGCAGGAGTGGTGACGATCACTCCCGGGTTAACGTGACCCCGGATGAGATGTTGTCGGTCTATGGACAGAGAGCCATAGGGGCAACGAGGTTGTCGGTCTATGGACAGAGAGCCATAGGGGCAACCAGGTGTCGGTCTATGGACTGAGAGCCATAGGGGCACCAGGTGTCGGTCTATGGACTGAGAGCCATAGGGGCACCAGACGGATACGATATGCTTTGTCGGCTCATGGCTTGGAACCATGAGGGCAGAGAAGAGAGGTGACCCTTAGAGATTTGCATGCTTGACAAATGAAAGTTAAAGAACGAATGATGAAGATAATAATGAAATTACCTACGTGTACGTATGATGTGTGATCACATATGCATAACGAACGTTTTGGAATGAGAAGTAAAGTATTTTAATTACAAAACTAGAACTCACTCAGCAACGCTGACTTTTATGTATTTTCCAGTTGGCAGGTAACAGGTTGCCGAGGATGGCACACGGGGATGGCTACTTGGCGGGCAAGACTGACACCCATTTATGTTTTGACAACACTGTTGTTTTGTAATTCATGCAATTAATTATTTGTGAATTCCTAAACTAGAATGTATTGCTTAGCAACAGTGTTTAAAATGAATGAATGGATTTTTGTTAAAATTAATTCCGCTGCTTTAATTTATAATATATGAATGTTTTATGCTGTGAATGACCAACTGTGAGGTGCCCGGGAAGGGGGCCTTACACGAATTCAATTCACATGACAATGTCAAGACTTATAATGCAATAGTGTAACATAAAAGACAAACCAACACAATCAAACCTAATGACTGAATTGACTCGGTCCAAGAGGAAGCACTATAGAATAAATGATTCCGGATCCAATCACCGCATGACTAAAAAATTTGGTGTGTTTATCAAACCAATAGATCTATCATTGTTATCATGGTTTCATGAATTAACTATTATGTTATCATCAACTTTATCTAACTATAAACACATAATTGCAAGCAATAACATTGCATGTCTTGAATTGAATTTAGAATGAAATAGAATAACAATGAATATCAATGCTTGAATATTGAATCACATGATTTTCCCAAAATATAAAACACATAAAAAGGGTAATAAATACTCACATTGATAATTATAAGCGATTTTAAGATGACAGAATGCAAGGCTTGACACCAAAAGTTCCTCACGGTTCAACCTAAGTTTGGTTTCTTTTTGTCAGAATAATAGTGATTGAAGAACTACGTATGAATTAGAGTTTCAATTGTGATTTGGGTTTTAATAATTAGTATAAAAATAATGTACTTAAAAATAAAATAAACTAAATAACTAAGATTAAAAATGATAATGAATAATTGGTGAAATTGTATTTTTATATTATTTAATTATTTAATTTATAATAATTGATTAACTAAACATTGAGTAACAAAGTGTGAAAAAGAAATAACTAATTTAATAATTAATTAATTAAAGTATTTGTAAAATATAGATTTAAAATGATTTGAAATCATTTATGTTTGATTTATAATAGCTTTTATAACATTTAAATCATATAAATGAATTAATAATATTTTATAACTTTTCTTATGTTTTAAAAGATAATTGAATGTAAAAGTTATATCTTTTAAAAATCTCTAAAAATTAATTTAGTAATTACCGAAATATTTTAGTTAACAAAATAATTTTTATATTAATTTAATAATACAATACTGATTTTTGAATTTTGAAAATAATAACAAAATGAGTTTCAAAAATTAAATGGGGGTGCCCGGGGTCAAACCCGAGTCCCCTATGCTTGTGTCTAGTGGTTTAACCGGCTGGGCCAGCGCCCATATCTATTTGGAATCAATTAGAAAATTTTAAAAACATTCATTAACCAAATCCCAAATCACATGAACCCTAGATATCGAATTCAATTCAATTGGGCATGAAATCAAGGTTGATAATCAAATCAAGCATGGGGCTTTCACTCCCCTCACTAAATCGAGTGTGTGTCTGGGCTAATTACTTATATTGATGTAAAAACGATGGAAACAAGAAGAAACTAGGTTGCGATATAGGAAACTTGATTCGAGGTGATTTTGTTGATGATCACCCAATTTATTGTTGGGTAAGCTTCTTTGGATGATGTGAAGCAAAAGCCCTCTATCAATTTGGGGTAAAAATGTATCGAAGGTGGGGTTCGACTATATTGCAGGTTGCGAAGGATGTGGTCACACCCCGCTTATAGCGGAAACACGAGGATGTAATGGACAGGATCGTCATAACACATTGTTAATTAATAGAGATGCATTAAATGATAAAATCGAACGTTTCATGACGTCACTCGACACAAAGGAGACTTGTGTCGTAATTAGTCAATTCCACGATAATCATAGTCAATAGTCAAAATGATATTTAAAGTCCCACAACCCTGGAACAAGTAAACAAAAGCGTGATCAACAAAGTTAATCTAAACAAACATGATATCAGTAACACAAGACAGTGTCAAAATGTAATTGCTTAAAGTTATTTTTAAGGCCAACAAC
This sequence comes from Flaveria linearis, assembly GCA_024085815.1. NCBI lineage: Eukaryota > Viridiplantae > Streptophyta > Magnoliopsida > Asterales > Asteraceae > Flaveria > Flaveria linearis. The sequence continues at coordinate 42,236,767 of CM044011.1, forward strand.
TCTAGCTACGCCAGATGATTATTACCTGAAAAGATATGCTCAAAAGGGTCAACATATGTTGGTGTGTTCGCAGGTTTAAGTAATAAACAAAACTTGATGTTGTGTAATAATTTGGTAGGACATAGTGCATACAATTATAAACAAGCAATATCACGTGTAAACATGAGCCTCACAACTGAACCTACGACGTACACACAGAACTTATTGGAACATATTCACCCTAGGGCCCGTTCGTGGCTACTGTCAGTCCCAACTAGTATACTAACAAACAAGGGTGGGGGTGTCAACCTAATATTACTATCAATACCTGGCCGTCGACTCCAACACCAGAGTTAAATAGTCGTGAATAAAGAACCACATAGAAAACTCATGCATGTACCAGATATTAACTTACAAAACTAGTAAATACAACAGTCCCAAAGATTAAATAAGTTCATAGCATAAGAAAAAAAAAGATGAGCATACTTTCCCCTAAGTTTAAAAATAATTGAAAAAAGGGGCTGCGAAACTCACCTTGAAATATGATGAATTAGAGTGAATAAAAGACTTCAACGAAAGAGAGCGAATGAAGATCTAACACCTATAATTAATCACAATTAAGTCTTAAGACTCGTTCAAGGAGGATATATACATTCGGTCGGTTTCGGGTCGGTTAGGGTTCGACGCGTGACATAATTGCTCTATTATTTTCATATATCTATATATTTATAGTTACATGATCGCACGCGTTATATTTGATTTACAACTCGATAAAATGCTCAAACTATATCATTTCATACATATTTTTATATCTTATGAACATCCAAAAATATATATTTTCATACCCACACGTGCACTATACACATATATACTTATACATACACACCTAATATATATACTTAAACACACATGGTACAAATACTTGTACACATTTATACATATATATTAAATACACATCACATGCATGCCTTACACATCCTCACACTCAACATGGAATACATACGTACACACAAGGAGCGCACATGCACACATCATATATTTATAATTTCTATTACACACACAGTTATAATATAAAAACACACAACACTTACCACTCACTAAATATATAGATATATAAAAGGAACTGACAGCAGCCAAAGGCTACTGTGCTTGAGCTTCAATAAGGACACACACACACCCACTATCACTCACACACACATACGACATCTATACATACACACACATCATGAAATTCATACACAGACACACACACACTATCACCCACATCATATATACATTCACACACACACTACTCTCAGCATATATATACATAAGCACACACACACCATCGGGACATCACCGCAACACCATCACGACACAACCCACCCGTATACAACCCTGACACAACCGAAAGCTCGATCCGACACCCGTACGGCTCCCTGAACCGATAACAAAATAATACGTTAAGATACGAGACGATGTATAATCGAAAAAAATGAAACCGGACAATGTTACCTGTCGTAAACTATAGAAGAACGAGGGCAGCTTGATGGTTGGTACGGTGTCGCGCGACTGCTCGGCTAGTCGTCGACCGGAGAGGTTCACAAGAGGGGGGGTGGGTTGCTGTCGGCAGGTAGGGTTTGAATGGGGGGATGTTTGGCTGACATATATATATATATATATATATATATATATATATATATATATATATATATATATATATATATATATATATATAGAATGACATTAAATTGAGAACCATAAATCTGTAAAGAACCAGAAAGAACCACTTTAACTCTTAAACTATTTATTAAATAAATATATCAAAATGTTTGTAATTTTACTACTTTTAAGATAAATTTTTAAAAATCAAGATATCTATAGTCTTTTGATAATGTGCATCAATGCACACACATTGTATCGCATATATGAACATTTTAAACTTTTTCGAAAAAATCGAGGAGAGAGGTGTTAAAATAAAAGAAAAGATTAAAAAATAGAATCAAACCATCATCTTTTATTATTATTAATTTTATCGAGGTGTTTTGTCCATTGCTTATGTGGTTTTTAGTAGTTCTTTACATATTTATGGTTCTTAATAGAATATATATATATATATATATATATATATATATATATATATATACATATATATATATATATCTATGTATGCATACATATACATACATATACATACATAGATATACATACATATACATACATACATATATATATACATATATATATACATATATATATATACATATATATACATATATATACAGATATATACATATATATACAGATATATACATATATATAGATATATACATATATATATATATAATATATATATATATATACACACATATATATATATATGTATGTATGTATGTATCTATATATGTTTTGAAAATTTGCAACTTAGTCCCCCAACTTATAATTAATTATTCCTTTTAGTTTACCTGACTTACAATTTATACCCGTAAACTTTAATTATAATTATTATAAGTATAACATTATTAATAATATTAATATTAATAATTTTTAATAATGTTACTAGTAATAATAATAATATTAACAATAATACCCATAATGATGATAATGGTATTAAAGATTAATTTTGTTAATTATCATTTGTGTGGTATTTATCTATTTCATCTTATAATAATATTAGGCTTAAAACGCAATGTAGATACGACGAGTTTTGATTTGGAAATGAAGTAATTACACAGGATAATAAATGCACGAGTACAGTTAACGAACTTTGAGTCAATTAACGGACCTGATAGTGATGGATGTCACAATATCTCCCAATTGAGAGAATTTCGTCCCAAAATTCAGCTGGAGTTATATGCCGAAGCTATATCCGTAAACAGATACAAATATTTAAGTTTCATTTGGTCTTCCTGTTCTTTGAATTCTATACCTTGCTTAGAGTTCCATCTCACTCTAACAATTGGATCTTGGTGCACTTTAATCGCTTGACTTCTCGATCCATGATTTCTATCAGTTCTTCCACAAAATGAAGTTTCTCATCAATCTTAATTTCTTCAATCGGGACATGGAGCGATCTATCGGCTAAACATTTCTTAAAGTTTGATATATGGAATGTATCATGCACGCTGCTAAGTTCTTGAGGTACTTTTAGTCGATAGGCCACAGGGCCAATTCTTTCGGTGATCTCGAATGTTCCAACATACCTCGGAGCTAAATTTCCCTTCTTTCTGAATCGTATGATTCCCTTCCAAAGAGAAACCTTCAACAAGACATGATCACCCATGCTAAACTCTAGAGTTTTTCGACGGTTATCGGCGTAACTTTTAAGTCTATGCTTGATTTAAAATATCTTATCAGTCGTTTCCTGAATAATCTCTGGACCTGTCAATTGACTTTCACCTACCTCCGCCCAACATACTAGGGACCCGCACTTCCTTCCATACAACGCTTTAAATGGAGCACATCCAATGCTCGTATGGTAACTATTATTGTAAGAGAATTTGACCAACGGTAAGTGAGTATCCTGACTCCCACCAAAGTCGATCATACATGTCCTATGAATGTCTTCTAGAGTTTGTATCGTACGTTCACTTTGACCATCCATTTGTGAATGATAAGTGGTACTTAAATCTAATCAAGTGCTCATCGCCTTCTGTATAGTCTGCCAGAACCGCGATGTAAATCGTCTATCGCGATCTGATATAATTGACAATCGTCTATCGCGATCTGATATAATTGACACTAGCACTCCATGCCTACCATTATCTCATTCACATATAATCTCACAAATATTTCCATCTTATAGTCCTCATGAACCGGTAAGAAATGAGTAGATTTTGTCATTCGATCCACAATAACCCAAATCGAATCATGCCTACTACTTGTTCTAGGCAAATTATTGATGAAGTCCATTGCTATATTTTCCCATTTCCATTTGGGAATTTCCAGTTGTCGCAATAGACCTAACGGTTTCTAAAGTTCGGCTTTGACTTTCAAACAAGTCAGACATTCACTTACATACGTCATAATGTCTTTCTTCATACCTGGCCACCAATACAACTTTTTAAGAATTTGGTACATCTTGTCTGCACCAAGATGAACAAAATACTTGGACTTCTGCGCTTCATTCATAACTAGGGTTCGAACATCTCCCCACTTAGGTACCCATATACGATCCACAAAGTACTGTACACCATCCTCTTTACAATTCATCTGTTTATCCAACCCTCAAAACTCCTCACTTGTAATATACTCTTCTTTCAGCCCTTCACCTTGTGCTGCCAGGATTTGAGTTTTCAGATCCGATTGAATAATCATTTCCAATGCTCGTGCACATAAAGGTTTTACACATTCCTTCCTACTCAAGGCATCAGCCACCACGTTTGCCTTTCTAGGATGATATCGTATCTCACAATCATAGTCGCTGAAAGCTCCACCCATCGTCTTTGGCGCATATTCCATTCCTTTTGGTCAAAAATATGCTGAAGACTTTTATGATCAGTGTAGATAACGCACTTAGTCCTGTACCGATAATGCCTCCATATCTTAAGTGCGAACACTACTGCGCTAAATCCAGGTCATGTGTCGTATAGTTCTTCTCATGAACCTTAAGCTGACACGAGGCGTAAGCAATCACCTCATCCTTTTGCATTAGCACACAACCCAACCCCTGGTGTGATCCATAGCAGAACACCACAAACTCGTTGGATCTATTAGGAAGGGTCAATATCAGCATGTTACATAATCTTTCCTTCAACTTCTGAAAGGCCACTTCTTGTTTATGACCCTTATCAAATGTCTTATATTTATGGGTTAACATCATCAACGGTTGAGCAATCTTGGAGAAGTTTACAATAAATCGTCGGTAGTAACCAGCTAACCCTAAGAATTGCCGAATCTTTGAAGGTGTATTAAGCATATCCCATTTCTTAACTGCTTCTATCTTTCCAGGATCAACATAAATTCCCTTCTCATTCACTACGTATCCTAGAAATTTCACTTTTGGTAACCAAAACGCACACTTTGAGAATTTGGCGTAAAGTTTATCTTCCTTTAATAGCTCCAGTATCGTTCGTAGATGTTGATCATGATCTTCTTTCGTTCAAGAGTATATAAGGATATCATCTGTAAACACGATCATAAACTTATCCAGATAGGGTTTGCAAACCCTATTCATCAAATCCATAAACATTGCCAGAGCGTTGGTCAGTTCAAACAGCATGACTAAGAACTTGTAATGTCCATATCAAGTTCTAAATGCTATTTTTGGTATGTCATGGTCATGAACCCTCAATTGATGTTAGCTCGATCAAAGATAGATCTTAGAGAAGTAAGAGGCTCCTTGTAATTGGTTGAATAAACCATCAATCCTTGGGAGTTGATATCGATTCTTGACGGTTAACTTATTCAGTCCTGATAATCGATGCACATTTGGAATGGTCTGGGTGCCTTGCACTCCCTAGCAAAGTGTCCCATCTGGTTACAGCTGTAACATTTCACTTTGCTCTTGCCCAGCCTAAACTTTCCACTGGATACATTGCTAGGATACTTTCTCATTGTCCTCTTATAGAATTTCTTGGCTCTATGAGTGAGAAGAGCTATTTGTTAAACTATTTCCATATAGTCTAGATCATCCGGATAGATACAGTCCAAATCTTCAAGGGTGAAGAGAAAGTTGCCTGTGCTTTCATCATGAGACACAAAGGCTTGCGATAAGCTTGTCTCTTGGAATGGGTTTCCTTGGATTTAGCTTTCCCTTTATGTCTCTGGGATGTGATAAAAGGGCACTTTAATGAGTTGTCAGGGTTAGAGATGAAATGGTGTTGTGGTTCTCTACAATCCCTTTCAACCACATACAAGGAAGAACTCTATTGATTGCAAGAGCTATCAGATGGATTTTACATGTTCATCTCCATTTGGTAACCACTGAGTATGCCATACAACTCAGTGAGAGTAAAGGTCTTGAGATTTTCAGTCCTTTTAATGACCACACATTAGTGTGTCTATTGTCTAGGAAGAGAGGACATGAACTTTCTCACAATATCCCTGTTCTCCAGTTTCACTCTAACATCCACCAGAGTGTCCACAATCTCAACATACCTAAAGAATTTTTGAGTCATAGTTTCATCTTTTTTGAAGGTGAAGTTCTCAAACTGCTGCTCCATAAGGTTTTTCTTATTTTCTTTGGCTTCTGTAGACCCTTCATGCATCATCTTCAATGCATTCCAGAGCTGCTTAGCAGTTTTGGAATTCTTGAAGCCTCTTTAGATGGCATTTGGAAGAGCAATTTGGAGGCCAGTCATGGCTTTTTGATCTACATCTATTCTTTTTCTATCTTCGTTAGAGTAGTCAACCACTTCCTTTGGGATCATGCCACCTCCAGCAGCAGCTGAAGAGGTGCATGAAATGTAAGGTCCTGTGGTAACAGACTTCCAAATTCTGCTATCTTATAACTTGATAAAGCCTTCCATTCTTAGAGAAGTATCAAAATCAGGAGTTATTAGTGGGGACTTTACCATGGTACCGGTTTCCATATCAGACTTAGATGTTGCCATTTGAGATGTTAAGTGTTTTATGAGAACTAAGAAGATTTAAGATGGTGAGATCTAACAATCAAGAGCCTAGAATGCTCTGATACCAATTGCAGGAAAGGTTAAGGGATGGTCAATACAATCAGTGTCATAATGAGGAGAGTGTTAGAACACTTAACAATTCAAATAGGGAACCGGATTTAAGAACAAGATGCTAAGAACACAAGTAAACAATGAGATAGAACTCAAGAACAATATAAATGGTTTTAAAGAATGATGTATATTAATCTCAAGTTCTTTTACAAGAGTTACAATGCATAAGTTGAATAAAATACAAGACCCTGAGATACTTTATATTACATCCTACAACCGACTATACGTGGAAAGCCAGTTGGAACATTGAAAGATAACAAAATCAATATAGAGTCAAAAGACAGATTGCCTTTTGACTAGTGACTATGACATGCCATAACTCACATCCTAATATATTACAAAAAGGATAAAAGCACATAAAATAGAAAGTTACACACTCAAGACCTCAATGTACAGTTGTAAAAGCATGGAACTTTTCACCAACTCATACAAGTTGGTGAATCTTCAGAGTTGCAGCGGAAAGTGGGTCAGCTTTATGCAAAAGTACATCCGAGAAAAGCATGTTCTTCTCTATCTTCGGAAGAAATCAGTCTTCACTTCATTTGGCTTTGAAAGACTTTGTCTTTGAAGCTACTGAAGACATCATCTTTGACTTCGAAGATGTGGTCTTTGACTTCGAAAGATTTTATTCTTAGAATAATTCTTGTGCAAAGAATAAAGCTTCCGGAGTAACTTTGGCTTACTTTGGCTTCGGATGATTTTATACTTATAATAATTCTTGTTCTAAGTATAAGACTTTCGGAGCAACTTCTACTTGGTATAGAGTGCATGCATGCAGGAAGCCTTAGGTTTCTTAGGTTGCATTAGCCTTTGTATAAAACCTTACACATGTCATCCCTAAAGATTCGGCAAAATTTTTTTGTCATTTTTCAATTTATGTTGTTTTCTAGGTTCCTTTCAGGAACCATCCCAAAACCTATGTTTTCATTTCTACATTTGATTCAACATAGCATGAATTTAAATATTGATATACATCTAAAAACTTAATAGTATTAGTATTAAAACATTACAGAACACATCCTATTAATTAGCATAAACTTCAATAGCATTATACAAATCTGAAAAATGCCACTCTACTCATCATCACCATCATCTTTGTCACCGTCTTTATCATTTCTTGCTTGATTTTTCTTAAGTTGAATTACTTCCTCACGCAATTTCTGTAGTTCTTCTTCTAATCGAGTCACACGATCATCATTAGCGGAGGACGACCTGCTGCTCGCATGAGCAAAAGATGATGGTTGCTTAACTTGTCTCCCAACACCTCTTTGCAAACGCATTTGTAAGGCATTGAATCTCATCTATGGGCTCTTCGCGTTCCTCGGCCACGATTCACATGTAACACCCAAAAGTTTGACTTTTGGTAGGTTGTGCGACTGAGCCTCAGTCGCCTGAGATTTATGCGACTGGAGGTTCAACCGCATGCTATTCGGCCGATTGAAGCTCAACCGTACGATTGGAGTTCAACCGCCCGAATAAAGGACGAACCGCATGGAACACGTGCGACTGGGGTCCAATCGCATGGTGTTCATGCGACTGAAGGTCCAGTCGCCCCTGGACCAGGCGCGACTGAGCTGTGGGTATAAAAGAGGAGCAGCTCTCATTCTCCTCCCAACACTTTCATATTTCAGTCGGGAAAGAGAGCAGAGAGCGAACGAGGGCAGAGAAGAAAGAAGGAAAGTGCTGACCGAGCTCCGGATTTGTCGTGAGGCTAGCCAAATCGAAGCTCATCAACTCCTACCTGTTAATGTGAGTTCTAGAACCCCTCTTTACATGTTTTCTAATGATTTTAGGGCTGGAATCACATAGAAACCCTATTTTTGAAATAGTGTAAGTTTGACCCATTTGGGTGAATCTTGAGTAATGTGTTTATAGTAAGAATTAGGACTTGTATATGCTAGTATGATGTCCTAGTATGAATCCCTGAGGCTTGGGAGGGTCGATTTGGGCTGAAAACGGGTTTATGATGAGTGTGGGTGCGTTGGTTCGCGACTGCTGTTCATGAAGAACTCCAGTCGCTGCCCAGTTAGGGTTATGCGACTGGAGGGCCATTCGGCGAATGAGGATTGGCTGATGTCCAATCGCCCGATTGAGGCTCAGACGCACGATTGAGCCTCAGTCGCACGATAGGTTATGCGATTGGGGGTTTCGGTCGCATAGGTCCAATCGCAGAGTAGTTCAGTCGTACGGTTAAGAGTTAGTCGCATATAACCCTGTCACATAGTGTCTAGTCGTACGGAAGGAAGTCCAGTCGCCCAATTGTATGCCCATTCGCATGATAGCCCAATCGCACGGTCCAGTCGCATGGAGGACATGCGACTGGGATAGGTTCAGTCGCCCGAATAGGGCTGATGTGAATGTATAGAGAAGGGTATGTGTTATGTATGTAAGTTATGTATGATGTGGCCATGATAGATGGTAAATACTGATGATTTGTAAGTACTTATGTTCCTTATGTAAATGTATGTTATCTTTTAATAACTTCACGTGAATGAATGAAAGAATGAAAAGAATGTATTAAGAACGTAAAGTGAAAGATAATGAAAGAAGGAACATGATGAATGAATGCATGCATTAACGAGTGAATGAATGAATGTAAGTAAGGCTTGCAAGCAAATGAAAGGAGGTGCACACCCCTGGCAGGTGTTAGCTCAACGGTGTGCGGGTTAGCTACCCCGAAGGATGCACATCGGGGTCAGTCTTTGTGATTGACCAGAAGTATGTATGGGATCCTTGCCGCTTACCCTAGGTGACTGGATCAGCATTAGTGCACAACGTTCGTGATTGATCATCACAGGTCCAGCACCCGCATTTGTGCACAACGTTCGGGGTACAGCATATGGCATTGATCCAGAAGTAAAGTGAAAAGATAAGTGGTGCATGTACCTACCCCAGGTGACTGGATCAGCATGTGTGCACAACGTTCGTGGTTGATTACCACAGGTCCAGCCCCAGCAGTATGTATGATGTAAGGGGGTATTGTACATGTCACCGAATGTAAAGAATGTTCGAACAAACGTAACGAATGTATGAATGAATGAGATAAACGTTCGAACGGAAGTAATGAAAGAATGTATGTATGAAAGTGAACGAGAATGATGACTAGTACACGATTGAATGATTAATGAACGAATGATGAAGATAATAATAATATTATCTACGTGTACGTATGATGTGTGAGCACATGTATGTAAGAACAGTTATAAAGAATGAAAGTATGTTTTATTATAAAACTAGAACTCACTCAGCAACGCTGACTTTTTATGTGTTTCCAGTTGGCAGGTAGTGTTGCTGAGAATGGCACGAGGCGACTACTCAGCTCTTTTGGGATGGCATTCACCTTTTGATTATGCTGCCACATCATGTGTTGTGGGCCCGTAATGCACGCAACACATCATGTTGCATGCAAGTGTGAGATTTCTTCAGAATTCCGAATAAACGGGATTACTTAAGGAATCTCCTTTAGGATAAAGAAGATATGTTTGAACTTAATATCTTCTTTATGAAGAAAAATATATTTTCTTTTTATTATTTTCTTTCTATAGAGGTCGCTGTATGACCCTATGGTTGCTGAGGATTCATATAAACGAGATTACTTACGAAATCAAAGGTTTCATATGCTTCAGCAGCAATCATAGTAAAGTTAGACAATGTAAAGAAAGCTTGTATTTTGTAATCAAGACAATGATGTAAAAGCTTTTATGAATGAATGAGAATGTATATTCTATCAATTCCGCTGCGTATTTTATGATCATGTATTTTATATGTGTTGTATGTGCAATGAAGAACCAACTGTGAGGTGCCCGGGATCGGGGCCTTACAAGTTGGTATCAGAGCAAAAGTTTAAGTAAAATGGGTAAATTTTCAAAATAAACCTAAAACTTAAACTGAGAAATGGAACAGAAAGGGGATGAATGCCATCTGAGTAGTTGCGTGCCATCAGGTATTTTTCTTAAAGATTAACTGGTATTATGTGCGCATGTTATGTGAATTATGTGTACTGTTAGACTTAAACACTAATGTAGTCAGGACAGGTAATGCTCGGGGTACGAAGAGTAGAGTAAGTGGCTAATCACAACTGGCCACTGTAATTAGGGACTTACTATACTTAACATAAAATGAGCTATTTCCTTGAATGACCGTGTTGGTGTTTGAATCTTTCAGTGTGATAGAAGATGGTCGGTGGTAGATCATCTAAAGCTTCCCGTGGTGGTGGAAGTGGTGCTGAACCGCGTAACACGCGAGGGAGGCCTAGGACAGAGAAAGTAGTTCGTGAGGAAAACGAGACTCCTCATCAGGAGGAAGCAGACGAAAGCGCAAATTTGAGAGCCTCGGTAAAAGAGGCAGTGGTTGAGGAAGTACATCAGGTCATGCAGACGATCTTACCGTCTGCAGTGACCGAAGTGATAAAGGCAGTACGTGAAGATGAGAGACGAGGGAGGAATCGGTCCTCAGGTAGACAGCAACAGACAGAAGCAGAAACAGTATTATCCGATGATGAAGAGGAAGAGGAAGAAGAGCAGTTACGGGAGACAGCCCGGGGTTGTAACTATGGGGCATTTATGAGGTGCAAGCCCCCGACTTTCGATGGTTCTGGTACGGCTGCGGATGCTCACCAATGGGTGAGAGAGATGGAGGCGGTCCTCGATATCAGTGACTGCCAAGAGGATAAAAAGGTGAAGTTTGCTACCCACTCTTTTACGGGGACGGCATTGTGCTGGTGGGACAATATTGTCTAGGCCGAGGGTAGCAGGGCCATTGGAAGGATGAAGTGGTCGGAGTTGAAGAGAATGGTGATCGAGGAGTTTAGTCCTCGTCGGGAGACGGATAGAGTTGAGAGAGAGTTCCTGCAGTTGGAGGCGGGAACGATGACCCACCAACAGTACACAACCAAGTTTAACGACATGGCACGGTTGGTGCCAGAGCAAGTGACGCTGGTGTCTCGCAAGATTAACCGGTATATTCAGGGGTTGCCAGCCGAAATCCGTTGGCATTTGATTTCCGCTCGACCTAGTACTTTCAGGTCGGCGGTGGATTTAGCTGGGAGGTTGTACGATGAACGAGCTGCACTGGTGAAAGCTGAGGGTAGTAAGAAGGGAAGTGATGAAAGGAAGTGGCAGGGAAAGAGGTTGGGTCGAGGCGATACTTCGACAAGCAGCAAGAAGGCACGGGTTGATGATCGCCGTGTGGTCACGTCAAGTACAGGGTCGAGAAAGTGTGGGAAATGTGGGAGAGAGCACGGTGGCGAGTGCAGATGGGGGCTAAATGTTTGTTTTAAGTGTGGAAAGCCCGGTCATATGGTGAAGAATGTAAGGGCTTGAAGTGTTTTAACTGTGGGGAAAGTGGTCATATGAATAAAGATTGCAAGAAGCCGAGATCTGAGGGTTCCGGCATGAAGAAGGCAGTGGGCGAAGGGTCGAGAGCAAGCGCCAGGGCTTTCACGATGACGCAGGAAGAGGCTAGGACGGACCCTGATGTAGTGTCCGGTACGTTTCTGGTGAACCAAATTTTAGCCTCTATACTATTTGATTCGGGTGCCAGTAGGAGTTTTATTTCTGCTGCTTTTTGTGCCAAATTGCCCGTTAGTAGTAGACGTGTGGACGTGCCGTTTGATGTAGAGACTGCTATAGGAAAAACCACCAGGGTTTCCGAGGTAATTGAGGGTTGCGATGTAGAACTGGAGGGTCACAAATTCCCAGTTAAACCATTTGCGATGACGTTAGGCGGTTTCGATTTGGTGCTTGGGATGGATTGGTTGGCAGATTTCGAGGCGAACATTGTGTGTCGCAAGAAGATGATCAGTTTGATAGCGCCCGACGGCAGTCCAGTGACAGTTTATGGCGATCGGGTTACTATGATCCGAAGGTGATCTCAATGACAGTGGCGGGGAAATGTATGAGGCGTGGATGTAACGCCTTTTTATGTTATGTAAAGGATGTAGAAAAGCCAACACCACAACTATCTGATGTTCCAGTTGTGTGTGAGTTCCCAGACGTGTTCCCGGAAGACTTATCGGGATTGCCACCTGACAGAGAGATCGAGTTCCAGATTGATCTGATACCAGGCGCCCAACCTGTTGCCAAAGCACCATACCGATTGGCCCCGACAGAGATGAAAGAGTTGATGGAGCAATTACAAGAGCTGCTGGATAAGGGGTTTATTAGACCGAGTATCTCACCTTGGGGTGCTCCGGTCCTGTTTGTAAAGAAGAAGGATGGTAGTATGAGGATGTGCATCGACTACCGCGAGCTGAATAAGTTGACGGTAAAGAACAGATACCCCTTGCCAAGGATCGACGACTTGTTTGATCAACTTCAGGGTGCTAGTTGGTTTTCACGAATAGATCTTCGATCAAGCTACCATCAACTGAAGGTGAAGGAGCAGGATATCCCTAAAACAGCTTTTCGTACGCGCTACGGTCACTACGAGTTCCTCGTCATGTCATTGGGTTGACCAATGCGCCAGCTGCTTTTATGGATCTGATGAACAGGTGTGCCGGCCAATGTTGGATAAATCAGTGATTGTATTCATTGATGACATCTTGATTTATTCGAACAGTGAGACTGAGCATGCCGGTCACATTCGCGAAGTTCTGGAGACCTTGATAAGGGAGAAACTGTATGCCAAATTCTCCAAATGTGCTTTCTGGCTACGCAAAGTTCAATTCTTGGGTCACGTGGTAAATCCGGACGGGATTATGGTCGATCCGGCGAAAGTGGAAGCAGTGATGCAATGGAAGTCTCCAAAGACGCCATCCGAAATCCGCAGTTTCTTGTGTTTGGCGGGCTACTATCGAAGGTTTATCCAAGACTTTTCCAAGATTGCTTCTCCACTAACCAAGCTGACCCGGAAAGATGTAAAGTTTATATGGGGTCAAGCTCAAGAAAAGGCGTTTGAAGAACTGAAGACAAGATTGACCCAAGCTCCAGTATTAGCGTTACCCGAGGGGAGTGAAGATTTGGTGGTTTATTCTGATGCTTCCTACTCGGGGTTGGGGTGTGTATTAATGCAGAGAGGAAAGGTGATAGCCTATGCATCCCGACAGCTGAAAGTTCATGAGGTTAATTACCCTACCCATGACCTGGAGCTAGCAGCTGTGGTTTTCACGTTGAAGATTTGGCGGCACTATTTATACGGGACGAAGTGCACCATCTTCACAGACCACAAAAGCTTGAAGTACTTCTTCGAGCAAAAAGATCTGAATATGAGGCAACGGCGATGGTTGGAGCTTATAAAGGATTATGATTGCGAGATCCATTACCATCCGGGCAAAGCCAATGTGGTGGCGGATGCCCTTAGCCGAAAGGAGAGGCCCGAGCCAATTCGGGTGAAGGCGTACCAGCTAATCATGACCTCCGACGTGATGAAACAGGTCAAAGAGTTCCAAGATGAGGCTTTGAAAGACGAACATCTTAACTCTGAACGAATCAGAGGTCTGGTCGCGGAGTTGGGTGAGAACGCAACGGGTGTTAGAACCCGGTTTGGGCGTATGTGGATTCCTCGTCTTGGGGATCTGCGAATGAGGATTCTTGATGAAGCTCATAAGTCTCGATACTCCATTCATCCCGGTGCCACCAAGATGTACCAAGATATGAAGAAAGATTATTGGTGGCCGGGTATGAAACGTGATGTGGCGGAGTATGTGAGTAAATGCCTCACGTGTTTGCAAGTAAAGGCAGAGCACCAGAAGCCGTATGGAAAGATTCAACCGTTGGACATACCGGAATGGAAGTGGGAGCACATCACCATGGATTTTATCACAAAGCTGCCACGTACCCCGAAAGGGTATGATACGATCTGGGTGATTGTGGATCGATTGACGAAGAGTGCTCACTTCTTACCGATACGCGAGACATATTCGTCCGAAAGGTTGGCCGATCTTTTCATCAAAGAGATTGTGACTCGTCATGGTATACCGGTGTCGATTGTGTCTGATCGCGACACCCGGTTTACATCCAAATTTTGGAAGAAATTCCACGATGCTATGGGGACGAGGTTGCACATTAGCACGGCTTATCACCCTCAAACTGATGGTCAGTCGGAAAGGACCATTCAGACTTTGGAGGACATGCTCCGAGCATGTGTTATTGACTTCGGGGGAAGTTGGGATGACCACCTACCGTTAGCTGAATTCTCGTACAACAACAGTTATCATGCCAGTATCGGCATGCCACCCTATGAGATGCTATACGGTAGGAGATGTAGGACACCCGTCTGTTGGGGTGAAATTGGTCAGAAAGAATTGGGAAGCGTCGAGGTGGTCGAGGCTACGACTGAAAAGCTCGAAAGAATTAAAGCTTATATGCAGGCGGCCAAAGACCGACAGAAATCGTATGCCGACAAACGACGCAGGCCGATTGAGTTCCAGGTGGGAGACCGGGTTATGTTGAAGGTCTCACCATGGAAGGGGATCATCCGATTCTGGAAGCGGGGTAAGTTGAGTCCGCGGTATATAGGCCCTTTCCGAATCATTGCTCGAGTAGGAGAGGTGGCCTATAAGTTGGATCTACCAGATGAACTAAGTGGAATCCACCCGACTTTCCACGTGTCTCATCTGAGGAAATGTTTGGCGGATGAGGACATGGTCGTTCCACTGGGGGACATCGAGGTAGACGAACGGCTCAACTATGTAGAGCAACCAGTGGCGATCATCGATCGCAAAGAGAAGAGGTTAAGGAATAAAGTGGTTCCCCTTATGCGTGTACAGTGGAGGCACAGGAAGGGATCCGAGTCAACGTGGGAAACTGAAGAAGAAATGAGGCAGCATTACCCACGATTGTTCGAAGAATAACAGGTTTCGGGGACGAAACCTAAAATAAGGGGGGTGGACTTGTAACACCCGAAAGTTTGACTTTTGGTAGGTTGTGCGACTGAGCCTCAGTCGCCTGAGATTTATGCGACTGGAGTTCAACCGCATGCTATTCGGCCGATTGAAGCTCAACCGTACGATTGGAGTTCAACCGCCCGAATGAAGGACGAACCGCATGGAACACGTGCGACTGGGGTCCAATCGCATGGTGTTCATGCGACTGAAGGTCCAGTCGCCCCTGGACCAGGCGCGACTGAGCTATGGGTATAAAAGAGGAGCAGCTCTCATTCTCCTCCCAACACTTTCATATTTCAGTCGGGAAAGAGAGCAGAGAGCGAACGAGGGCAGAGAAGAAAGAAGGAAAGTGCTGACCGAGCTCCGGATTTGTCGTGAGGCTAGCCAAATCGAAGCTCATCAACTCCTACCTGTTAATGTGAGTTCTAGAACCCCTCTTTTACATGTTTTCTAACGATTTTGGGGCTGGAATCACATAGAAACCCTATTTTTGAAATAGTGTAAGTTTGACCCATTTGGGTGAATCTTGAGTAATGTGTTTATAGTAAGAATTAGGACTTGTATATGCTAGTATGATGTCCTAGTATGAATCCCTGAGGCTTGGGAGGGTCGATTTGGCTGAAAACGGGTTTATGATGAGTGTGGGTGCGTTGGTTCGCGACTGCTGCTCATGAAGAACTCCAGTCGCTGCCCAGTTAGGGTTATGCGACTGGAGGGCCATTCGGCCGAATGAGGATTGGCTGATGTCCAATCGCCCGATTGAGGCTCAGACGCACGATTGAGCCTCAGTCGCACGATAGGTTATGCGATTGGGGTTTCGGTCGCATAGGTCCAATCGCAGAGTAGTTCAGTCGTACGGTTAAGAGTTAGTCGCATATAACCCTGTCGCATAGTGTCTAGTCGTACGGAAGGAAGTCCAGTCGCCCGATTGTATGCCCATTCGCATGATAGCCCAATCGCACGGTCCAGTCGCATGGAGGACATGCGACTGGGATAGGTTCAGTCGCCCGATAGGGCTGATGTGAATGTATAGAGAAGGGTATGTGTTATGTATGTAAGTTATGTATGATGTGGCCATGATAGATGGTAATTACTGATGATTTGTAAGTACTTATGTTCTTATGTAAATGTATGTTATCTTTTAATAACTTTACGTGAATGAATGAAAGAATGAAAAGAATGTATTAAGAACGTAAAGTGAAAGATAATGAAAGAAGGAACATGATGAATGAATGCATGCATTAACGAGTGAATGAATGAATGTAAGTAAGGCTTGCAAGCAAATGAAAGGAGATGCACACCCCTGGCAGGTGTTAGCTCAACGGTGTGCGGGTTAGCTACCCCGAAGGATGCACATCGGGGTCAGTCTTTGTGATTGACCAGAAGTATGTATGGGATCCTTGCCGCTTACCCTAGGTGACTGGATCAGCATTAGTGCACAACGTTCGTGATTGATCATCACAGGTCCAGCACCCGCATTTGTGCACAACGTTCGGGGTACAGCATATGGCATTGATCCAGAAGTAAAGTGAAAAGATAAGTGGTGCATGTACCTACCTAGGTGACTGGATCAGCATGTGTGCACAACGTTCGTGGTTGATTACCACAGGTCCAGCACCAGCAGTATGTATGATGTAAGGGGGTATTGTACATGTCACCGAATGTAAAGAATGTTCGAACAAACGTAACGAATGTATGAATGAATGAGATAAACGTTCAAACGGAAGTAATGAAAGAATGTATGTATGAAAGTGAATGAGAATGATGACTAGTACACAATTGAATGATTAATGAACGAATGATGAAGATAATAATAATATTATCTACGTGTACGTATGATGTGTGAGCACATGTATGTAAGAACAGTTATAAAGAATGAAAGTATGTTTTATTATAAAACTAGAACTCACTCAGCAACGCTGACTTTTTATGTGTTTCCAGTTGGCAGGTAGTGTTGCTGAGAATGGCACGAGGCGACTACTCAGCTCTTTTGGGATGGCATTCACCTTTTGATTATGCTGCCACATCATGTGTTGTGGGCCCGTAATGCACGCAACACATCATGTTGCATGCAAGTGTGAGATTTCTTCAGAATTCCGAATAAACAGGATTACTTAAGGAATCTCCTTTAGGATAAAGAAGATATGTTTGAACTTAATATCTTCTTTATGAAGAAAAATATATTTTCTTTTTATTATTTTCTTTCTATAGAGGTCGCTGTATGACCCTATGGTTGCTGAGGATTCGTATAAACGAGATTACTTACGAAATCAAAGGTTTCATATGCTTCAGCAGCAATCATAGTAAAGTTAGGCAATGTAAAGAAAGCTTGTATTTTGTAATCAAGAAATGATGTAAAAGCTTTTATGAATGAATGAGAATGTATATTCTATCAATTCCGCTGCGTATTTTATGATCACGTATTATATATATGTTGTATGTGCAATGAAGAACCAACTGTGAGGTGCCCGGGATCGGGGCCTTACATCACATTGGTTATGTTCTTCTTATATTTGGTCCTTAAATAATCAAGAAAATGAAACATTAATATTTGAAGTGCATTCGGGCCCATTTAACCCATATAAACAAAAGGATTGATAAAAAATCCAATATAGTTTGTTCAAGTCAAATAGACTTCATATATCCATTTTTGTCCAACTGGGTCAAAACAAGCCGAACCCACTTAAATATACATAACACGTATAACTTAATGTCTATTAAAGTTTTTTCGGGTTATTTTGACCTATTTAAAGTAAAAGTTGGGTATTTCAAGTGTGTTAAGTATGTTAGGGCCAATTTTGTCCCATATAAAGCAAAAGATTAATAAAAAGGACCATTATAGTTTGTTCAAGTCAAATAGACTTGATATATCTAGTTTTTAGTCCAAATGGGTCAAAACAAGCCGAACCCAGTTAAATATACATAACACATATAACTTAATGTCTATTAAAGTTCTCCCGGGTTATTTTGACCCATTTAAAGTAAAAGTTGGGTATTTCAAGTGTATTAAATGTGTCCAGGCCTATTTTGACCCATATAAACCAAATATTAATAAAAAGACTATTATAGTTGTTCAAGTCAAATAGATTTGATATATCTAGTTTTTAGTCCAAATGGGTCAAAACAAGCCGAACCCACTTAACACATATAACTTAATGTCTATTAAAGTTCTCCCGGGTAATATTTTGAACCATTTAAAGTAAACGTTGGGTATTTCAAGTGTATTAACTGTGTTCGGGCCTATTTTGACCCATATAAACCAAAAGATTAATAAAAACGACCATTATAGTTTGTTCAAGTCAAATAGACTTGATATATCTAGTTTTTGGTCCAAATGGGTCAAAACAAGCCGAATCCACTTAAATATACATAACACATATAACTTAATGTCTGTTAAAGTTTTCTCGGATTATTTTGACCCATTTAAAGTAAAATTTGGGTATTTCAAGTGTATTAAATGTGATCGGGCCCACTTAAATATACATAACACATATAACAGATTTTAGCTTACCCAATCCTCTCCAGCCTCCGAGTTGATCCAATCATCTTTTGTAGTATGTATTTTCGCCCAGTAGTCAATGTAGCCTGTTTCCTCGCCCTTGCAAACACCAAAAATATTATTCGAAAATATCTAAAATAACTATTAGTTACTATCTTCACATATTTAAGTTGTTTTCTTACCCGCTGATTCCGCCCTTACGCGTAGAGCGACTCCCATGTAGACTTGGATATTTAAGCTTTGATCTATTTTTCTTATTGGCAGATGAGCGCTTCATGTACTCCTCAGTACAAAATGATCGATCAATTTATCCCAGTCTTCCTGCTTCATGGATTTTAGGGGGCGTTCCTTGCCACTTGTTCATTTTGATAGCTCCCCGTGTCATCAAAATGTTTCTTCACTATATTTTTCAGCCATTAAACTAACTTTTACAATCAACCGTGATCCCTTATACAATCCACGGCCATTCAAGGCTATCTTTATGACTCTCATGATCAAAATGCTCCTATAAAATAAAGTAATAAGAAACCAGTGAACATATATGTCGGCACGAACATGGGGAAAATCCTACTTAAGCACATGGGCATTTTGTTTTGCCATATTTGTCAACATAGTTCTTAACATACTCAATAAACTCATCAAGACCTTTTAAAAAATCTGGAGAGCTTTTATCTTTGATGTTAATCCAACTCTTATCAATTGTCATAGCTGTTTCATTATAAACATATATAAACTTGAACAATTCAAAAGTTATGTTAAATGGACATACACGTATAAACATACATAAACTTGAACAATTCATAAGTCGGGATATAAAGTTAATACAATTGATGTACAAAAATAACACCTAAAACACATATTCTTGTTCGAGCTATCTAACAAAGTTAACACCATTCATGTCATCTAACAAAGTTAACACCACTCATGTCATCTAAAAAGATAACACCTAAAACATAAATCATCTAACAAAGTTAACACCTAAAACATAATTCATCTAACAAAGTTAACACCTAAAACATAATTCATCTTACAAAGCTAACACCTAAAACACAATTCATCTAAAATTACATATTAGGGATTAAAACCAAAATCAACACCATTGTTCAACACAATTCATCTAAAATTACCCATTAGGGCTTAAAACATAATTTATCTTACAAAGTTAACACCTAAAACACACCTAGAATTGTTTAAAAACCAGAATCAACACCATTGTTCAATTAGGCTTTAAACCATAAAAATTACCTATTAAAAGTGTTTAGAACTTGAACAATCTAACTCTGGAAGGCCAATTTCATTGTCTTGGTAGTCGGTAGCGAGATACATCGACGATGGTGGGAGATTGCGGTTGTAGCAATCCTTTGTAGGCGGCGACGATGGTGGGAATCTGTGTGAAGAAGCCGAGGTGGTAGCGAGTCGGAAGGAGATTGCGGCGG